>JAWWML010025003.1:0-15042 GCA_035047165.1 Ormyrus rosae
GAATTCGCGATACTCGCGCTAACGAGGAGATAGTATCCTTATATTATAAGAATACTATCTCCTCGTTAGCGCGAGTATCGCGAATTCCGGCCTGCTTCTTAGATATAAAAGGCGCGGATTAAAGGAGACGAGGGGTTCCGGTAGGTTTTATCGCGACGAATCCGGCGAGCGCTCCGGTGAATGCCGAGGAATTTACGCGCCCCCTCTTCTTTCTCCCCGCGCAAATCCCACCCCGATTCGCGCGCGCGCGAGCGCGCATAAAACAACTTTAGGCCGCGTGAATTGAGATATTTATTACGGGCGGGCGCGGAGTCGAGCCCGGCCGACCGTACTCTCACTCGTACTACTGGTCCCCCCCCCACCCCTCCCCGCCACCCAGGATGACGTAATGCACGAGCGCGAGTATTGCCTGCGTGAATGGAAAGTATCGGGCTGAAAGAATTCCGGACGGGAAGATGAATTGATGAAGAATTGCGCTGGGGAGGGAATTTTTTTTTTTAGAAAAATGCGGTTCGGTGGCAACTTGGTTGTGCGTAAATGATTTTTTTATCTGAAGTACCGGACTTCGTAAAAAGTGTTTCAAAATTTATGGAAAATTTATAAATATTCACTTTTATAACGGAAGCTTCAAAAGATTATAAAATTATCCACAGCGGAGAGGAGGAGATAAGTGAAGCGGGCCATTACTTCTTTAAGTATTGGGGTGGGATAACTTTTTGAAAATCATTTCTCTTATAGGCAATAATACGGGATCACTTATTGAGGGCAATTATTGCCTTTGAATTACTACGGCTACGAAGTAATAAAAGTGATTTTGAAGCTCGGATGCTAAAAGTTAAACATTGAAGACGTTTTTAGTACGTATGATGGGTTATGTTCAACCATATACCACGCGCCATAACACTTAAACCGTTTGATGTCTCATAATTTCCTCTGCGGCATAAAAGCGCCTTTGCCACGTTGAGTATTATTTTATCCGACAGTTTTAAAAATTTCTAAAAGGAAAGAAGTGGAGCGCAATATTTAGGTGGAAAATTTTTTTCTTGATTGCGCTGATTAAATCTTCTTTGTTTGTCGTTTTAATTAATTCGATAACTAGATTGTGTAAGTTGAAAAAAGCGAAAATTCGGAACTTTCATTAAGGTGTTCGTTATATAATAAAGCATATCATTATATTATGCAACGCGTAATTATCCGAATGAAATATTATTTACGAATGGGTTCCATCAGTCATTTGATGTGTGTATAAACGGATAGGGAGTTGCATTTCGCAAACAAAGTAGGCACGAAACGTAAATTTGATTAAAAGTGCAGTTGAAGTTGCGAATTGAAGTTGAATTTGAAATGAAGTTAAATTGAAATTGAAGTTCAATTGAAGTTGAATTGAAGTTGTCGCTTTCCGGCGACATCGAGCAGAAAAATAGTATACACACCTTGATCAGTAAAAAAGAAAGCCTCAGATCACTCGTTTGTCAACCTCGGCTTCGTCTCGGCTGACAATTACTTGAGACGTTACTAAAAACGTGCAATTTACATTAAAACAGTTTCCCAGGATATATGACCCAAGTTACTCATTGTACTTTTACCAAGAAGTACTTCCAAAACACAAGAATTCAAGCGCGCCGGACCCAAGAATTTAAACCCCGTCCTTAGAAATTCGCGAACCCTGCCCCTGCAGAACGCAGATCGTTCGAAGGCGCGCTTCAATCAGCCAGACTGCAACGAATCGCAGGTGAAGGCATCATCATGATTCTCTCGGAAGGGTTTGCGTCGGCGAGAGTCGGTCCCCCGGCTCGCGTTAGCCCCTTATAAAAGGCTCTCTCTCTCTCTCTTTCTCCCCGCGATTCGGTCTCGTTCCCGGCTGCTCTGTCCTCTCCGGGGCGGGGTGGGGAGCGCGCGCGCAGCGATGCGTCGGCGTGTTGCGCGATGGGCCGTCGGTATGCGCGCCGCCCGGCAGTCCACCGCCGATGGCTCAGTGAGGCGCGCGCGCTCGCCGTTCCAGCCAATGAGACACGGTGCAGTGAACCTCTGACGGCTCGAGTGATACCGATTTCTCATGTACAGTGAGTGCAGCTCGCCAGCAGTGCTGTGATTCTGTTCGTTAATTATCGGGGCCGTTTGATCGCTTGGCGAGAGGGATGCAGGCTGGTTGATCCAGGATAAGGGAGAAGCTTTTGGTAGGAGAGGAGGTTTTGGAGAAGAGGTTTCCCCAGCAGGAACGAGAGATAGCCGCGATTTCGATCGGTTCACTGTTATTGCGAGATTTTATTGGAGGTAAGGAAATTTCTTGCTTTTTCGACTGGTGCTTCTTGGTCCCGCGTTCGTGAACTTTCTCTGGGAATTTCATGTGTGAAAAGTGCTCGATTTGGTATTTTTTAATGTTCGGAATTATTGTTCATACTTGTAAGGCCACGTTTTTAGTGTTGATTTTGGCATAATTTGATGAAATAGAATTAAATTTATGGAAAGAAACATTAAAAATTTTTTATAACTTTTTCAAATTGAAATTCATTGCTTTTTGAAGTATTATCTTCCATTATATTCTTTATAGTCATAATCATCTCGGACTTCATCTTTTGATATCGATAAACACCTTGGAGTGCCGGATGAAAGTTGGTGCTCCGAGCGTCTAAGAGTTTTAGTAGCGTCATTTACATCTCATTTAAGAAGATTAGCATTCAAAATCTTTAAATTTTCTCCTCGTACGAAGTTTCAGCTTGGATAAAATAAAGTTTTATTCGAGGGAGCTTCGATAAAAATGTGTTTATGTTTGTCTGCTAGATACATTGTCGAAAGTGCAATAAAGTTTAAATGAAAATGGTTACAGTTCTCTTTGAATAAGTGTGCTTGCAGACTCTTAAAGTTCGCGAACATCTCTTGAATAATAAGAAGTTTACCAATAAATTAGAAATCACACGTAAAGGTTCTATCTATGGGACGTGCTACTTTGGAATTATTTCTTATACTTCAACCGATTGTTATTTAATTTCCTTGTTTTTTTAGCAGTTAATTTATATTCGTTTTGTAAATTAAATATTAACTAATTGCCTTTTTATTAAAGAAAAAATACCTATATTTTGACGGCATGAATATCAAAGTATTAATGTATATACAATTAAATTTTCCTTTGGTTTAATTAAGTGTGAATCAAGTCTGAAACAACGGGCATAAATGTTTCTACAACTGTTTGAATGAAAGCTGCATAATTTAAGTGCAATGTATATAGATTATAAATGTTTATAAAGTACAACATAAAGCTTGAAATTTATGGTGTATGGCAAAAAGTACAGGTTTTATTGGTACATACTTTGTAGAATCATTCTGGCGTTAATTTATTTAATCAAGTGCAATTATATTAGCAATGTAAATATAAAAAATGAGTGCGGTATGAATTTGTAAAGATATTTACTCGAAAACGTAACTTTGATAAATTGAAATACTTGTTAGATCATCGATACTCATTACGCGCGATTGACATTTAAAACTTGTAATATTTTCATTTTAAATTATTTCAAACTTTTCAACAAATTAAACTGCGGGAAGTTGAAATGCGGACCTCAATTTCGTACGCGCCAAATCCTCCTCAATGGATTGTTTCATCAATTCCTTGAATTCACATTTGAATATGAAATGTTTTCTAAGTAGAGTAAATTAGCCAATTCAAAGTACGGTTAGAGTAATAATTCGGATGAACGGAATTTCAGCAACTTTCAAATAACAATTTTGTAAACCTTTTTTTGTTATGAATATCTTTTATATAAATAGGAACCGACATGTCAATGTTAGAACAAATATTACGTAATGCAATCATCTTAGTGCTGGAGATATTGCAATATCGCAAAAAATCAAATATTTCCTCGTCACGTGAGTCACAGGGACTATTGGCTTGACCAGCTAAATGTTTGCTTAAGAGGGAAGAGGTTAATCTACCGATTCGGTGTGCGGTAGATTTCTGATATTAATGTAGGTTCAAGATCCAAATAAAGACGAAATGAAATATGTACCTTATCAAAGCAAATAGTTTATAAAATAATGCTAAAAAAAAGTCTCATTATAAAACTTTTGATAATTTCCAGAAAAAAACTTGAATTGACAGAGAAGTATAAATTAGTTATACGCAGAAATGATATTATTACCATAAGTTTTAATACCGGGAAATAAAAAGGTTTTTTTTAGAATTTTGCTAATTCGATAAAAATCAGCTTTTATAGTTTCCATTCACATCAAATACGGGTCGAGAGTACGTCATTTTTCTATTCAATGCAGATTGTTATTAAATTTCGTAGAACGTTCGAGCTCGAAATTAATTCCGTACCTGATAATCGAATTAAAACGTATAGCTTAAATTAATAAACATCCATTTTTGACGGCAAAGTTTTTCATCGCATATTTTCAAAGAGAATTTCACGCGCCGTTTAAATATACGTCGTTTGCGCAGAATATCACATTTTAGTTACCCGCTCTCCTCTTAATTTAATTTCCATTATAACTCCCACAATTCCCGAGGAGTCGTCTCCAATTAAAATTCATATCAAGATCTTCCCCATAATTATCAATTCCCGCGGTTCGAAAACCTAAATATTTGCCGAGGTAAGTGGCTTTCCCGCCTCCGAGAAAGCTCTCTTTCTAATCTCGGGAGCTCAGCCCCGGAAAAATCCGGGGGCGGGCTTTGTTCTTCGCGCGGATTTTCCGCCGGGCGTTTCGACGAACGCTTCGTATCACTCTTGTTGCAAGGCTCGACGCATTTCAGTGGGCGGCAAGCACGTCGGCGGCGACGGCGCTCGGCGCGCGTTTGTTTTGACGCGGCCGCCGCGCGAAAATTGCGATGAAAAGAAGACACTTGACTCTCGTTCCGTAAAATGGAATGCGGCGCGCCGTTGTCGCGTCGATTACTTTGAGGAGGTGGATTTGTTCGGCTGAGCGCTCGCGCATATATTTGCTAATTATTAATTGAAAAGTTTCGCGCGACGCGCGGAGAGAGTTTATTCATTTCCCGCGGAGAGTCGCGAAAACCGAAAAGCCGACGGGACTCGTTGCGTAATTAGCGTTGTTTCTGCACTGGGCATAATTGTAGGTGGATGAGTAATTAGAGTGCGTATTTTTATTGTTAATGAGAGAGGGCTCCTTTTTTCCGAGAGGAAACGTACGTGATCCGTTTTCTGAAGGTGATTAAAAATGTCGGAGTTTAAACGTCATGTTTACATAAAGTACTTGGCTCGAATTAAAAGGAGAATTAGGACGCCTTTAAGGGCACGTAGAGTAAAAAGTAGCATTCAACTTTTCTTTTTTAAAAATAAAATACAATTTGTGGAAAAAAAATGCTCGTATTTAGAAAAGTTAATAAAAATTTAACATTTCCTTAGCAGAAATAATCTCTTATATTATAGAGCAACACGAAGGATTGAAATTAAATCAAGATTTTTTTGTGAGGACCCCCGTCATCTTGAAGTTCGTATCGAGAAGCAACGAGGAAAGAGTGTCAAGAGACATTACACGTTACAAAATTGAAATTTCGAAGGAATTGCCGCGTGGGAGATTGAGCTGACGTGGATGCTCATTTAATTTTCTTTAACTTTTCCCCCGATACTCGTCGTGATCCCTCTCAAGAAACTTGAGTGGCATAATGCAGGTTATATAGACTGTCGACTAAACTGGATTATTTTGTTTTCTCCTACACGACGTGTCGTTCGTCTTTCCGAATTTAATTGTTTGCCGTTTTGCGTGTAGAGGAGGATTTATTGGCTATCGCGCGGAAAAAAAATATAAAAGTAAAAATAAAGCACACAGGATTTTTTTTTTTTGCATAAAAGTTTTATGTATTTTTTGTATAAAATACGGACATAAAACGCAGGTTTGAAAACAACGGCGACTAAGTTGCTTGGAAGCGATGTAATATGAGTAAATAAAATATGAAGCGTAGAGGAATAATGCAAAGTATGTTTCGGAATGTAAATAAATATATTGAATATGTATGTAGATTTTATAGGGTCAGCAGACTTTTTAAATAAATATTTTGCAAATAAAAAAAATAATATTCTTTGCTTGTAATGAAAGTTTTTTGGAAGCGATGTAATATAAGTAAATAAATAAAATATGAAGCATAGAGGATTAATGCAAAGTATGTTTCGAAATGTAAATAAATGTATTGAATATGTATATAGATTTTATAGGATCAGCAGATTTTTTAAATAAATATTTTGCAAATAAAAAAAACTAATATTCTTTGCTTGTAATGAAACTTAAGTAATCATGCTAAATATATCGCTATATATTAACGTTGTCTAAAGAGTTCATTTGCGAAGCTTCAATTCATTAATTTCATTATATATTCAAATGCAATTAATTATGAAATAAATTTTACGCGCAAACTGCATATTTGTTTTAAATATGTTTCTCAATCATATTTATTATTTTGAAAATTGCACAACCATCACATTTCAAACTAAATTATCAGAAATTCTAGTCGAATTAATTTAATCGGATTCCTGTAATAATTCAATTCATTTATTTCGAACATTGAACAATTATATTATCAACTTCCGAAAATACTACTATTTATAAATATTCAACCTTTTTCTACCCCTTTATTGCTTTTTCACCAGAAGAAACACCTCGTCCTCGAGCGCAAAATGTATCTCTTCATAACTTCTGTCCTAAAATTTGCATTAAAAAATAAAGCTGGCCTTGCAACGACACAAATCTCCACCGGCATTTCGCGCTTGCTCCCACCCATAACTGCGATCGCGCTGAATAATTTCGCCAGGGGGAAAATATCGCCGACATTCGATCCCGGCGCGAAGCTTCCTTTCAGCTTCAAAGTATTGCAATCGCTTTTTCTAACGGCGCCTCTTCTCGATCTATAGAATGGGAGATTGAAAAATGAAGCCGCGGCGCGAAAGAGACGGACGGATAAGGAGATAAATAAGGATGAGGGATAGAGAAGTGCGTTCGTTCCGGCGATCCAGGCTGTTTTCGAAGATATCGCCCGGCGACGCTTTCCGCGAAATTGAAGTCTTTAGAATGAATTTATACGCTGCTTCGGATGGATATCGATAGTTGGATTTATCGATTTTTGGGGCAGGATAATTGGAATTTCGATTCTCTTTGATTTACATGCGCACTTTAACAAAGGGATCCGACTTTAAAATTAATGAGTTAGTAATAAGTGGTAAAGAGGAAAAATGAACGTTTCAACGACTGATAAAGGGATTTTAATAACAATTTTAATGTAACCAGGGAGATATTTATAAAAGAATGAAGAATCAATGTTTAAAATCTAATTAAAATTCCCCTTTTTCAAGTTACTTTTTTTATTGCAACTTTAAAAAAGTTCTAATCTCAGAAAGAGTTTCGAAAAAGCACTTTTAACTACACTGACCTGTACTTTCCCGCATCAAAGGTTCTGCGAAATAGTAAAGCTAAACGACGCAGAAGGTACTCATAAACTCTTTTTATTGTACTATATTTTCATGCGAATTTCTATTAACTTTGAAAAGAAGAAAGTATTGTTTTTAATTTTTATTACTACATGCGAATCCAATTTTTTACCAATTTGACATGTTTTTTAATAAATGTATGTAATAAAAAATAGATTTTTGATTGTTTTATTTAAATACAACTCATTATATGTGCATCATTTTTGTCAATAATATTAACTTGCATCGTATTGTAAAATGCTGCTTAATGGAATTAAAAAGTTTCATCATTGATACTCACGTTAAATTTAAAAAGTGAAGTCATGAGGATTTATTTTAATCAGTTACATTTCAATTTATTTTTACTACATCTTAATGGATTAAAAATCAAATTTGACAAGTAATGCATTTAAATATTCGATTCATCTCGTCAATTGATTTTGCGTTGAAATTACTGAAAGTAAAAAGTATTAAAAAGCGTAAAATCAAAGTCAATATGTAAAATTTGATGTTTAATAACGTTTTACTGTAATGTCGAAATCGCATAATATTATATTATATATGATATTTTCAGTCTTGTTACCATTAATTCGATAAGGATCGACGTATAATGCACGTATCAAATTTCAATAATTAAATTATAATGAATCAAGAATTATTCCGGGTTTATAAATTATAAAATTTGAAATTCTTCGCACAAGCATCAACGTTACTCAAAATGTTTGTCTATTCATTTAATCATTAAAAAAGTCACGAATGCAATTTCAGCAGCCGAAATAATTCTAATAAATTCCCGGGCCGATTTATCAAATCGCAGCGTTATAAATTAGCAGAAAAATTTTCCAGTTCCCTTTCCAGCGCAGATTATCCAGGCGAGGGTCAAAGACCTAAGCGCGACCGGCCGTATATCAAAAATTCTTTTAGCCAAATAAAATTGTCAAGAAAATACGAACGAAAATTTATCGGCGTCAAGCAAAAAACGAGGCAAAACATAATAAATACAACCTCCCCCCTCCCTCATCGCCGAAAAAAAATCAGACTCGGGTTGAAACTCATCTCGAGAGGTAATAAGTCTCTTTCATCGGGCGCAGACGTCTATCCGCGCTCGCAATATACGGCAATATAATTTTTATCTCGCTCGCGCGATCTTGCAGCCCTTCTGAGAGCGAATAATATCGCGCCCCGGATCGCTCCGATGATTGACTCGCTCCTCGAGTACTTGGGCTGTATGTACAGCTCGCACGTTCGCCCGACAGACAGACGGCAAAACAAACAGCGAGTGAGCTAATAAGAAGGGAGGTCGGTGCTGCGCACTAGACTGGCGCGGAAAAAAGAGAATGAAAGAAGCGAGATAAACGACGTCGGCGTTTCATTATCGTGGATTGCAATCTTTACGCGTCGCTTTATAAAATTCTCCCTCTCCGTCTGTTTAAGCAGTGACGGAGAAAGGAAAGTGTTGTGTAAAAGGCGCGACGGGCTTTCCTTCCTTTTTTCCGCTCTTTGTGTGAGAGAGAGAAAGAGAGAGAGAGAGAGATGGATAGCTTAGCCAAGAAGAGGAGGATTAGTGTAAACATCCTCGCAACGACTGGCACTGTGTAATTTCCATTTTCTTTGGCTTTTTAGAAGACGGACGTGTGGAATCTTTTAGCGTTGACTTGTGTGCAATGCGTTTAAGATTTGTGCGTTCCCGGATTTAATAGCAAACTCTAGGTTGGTCTAAATTTTCGTGAATAATTAGAAAATTTATTTCGATAAGTTAAAATTTGTTGATTCTGATTTGAAAAAATAGTTACATAATGTAATTCATTGGAGCTTTTTACAAACATACTTGAAAAATTAAGGATCGATACAATTTTTGAAAAAGTTTCGTAAAAGTCGTGCCGAGGGAATCCTCAACTCACTGACCATTCCATAGTGGCCAAGAAGTTACGAAAGTTACAACAAGAAAACAGTTATGAGTCCTGCCGGCTTTTAAAATTTTTTTTCCCTTTGGGGTTTATTTACAAGTTTTAACAGTACATTGTTCAATAAGGGGAGAAAATAAGCTATTTCTAGCGAGGGTGAGATATTCTGCACAAGTCGGAGTCGAGGGCGCCGAAGCGGGGAAAAAAGTCTATTTTTACATACTTTTATATGTATAAACGAATTTCCATTTTGAAACAAATTTTTTCTCATTTGCAACTTTTATTAACTGCGTGGTAAACGTACGTAGCAACGAAATATTTTTTGCGTTTGTTTGAAGAATGCGTATTGTTACGATTAAAAAGCGTATTGATAAAAAATTTTTTTTGATTAATTTTTTGAACAGCTATTGAACTTTGTCTGTTTACGTTTTTATATGGAAGTAATTCTGATTATCCGAATGTTTGCAAATAACATTATTTATTTTGTATTTCACTTTGTAATTAAAGTACAACAAAATTTTTCAAATGTACTTAAAATATGAAATATAAATTTTACAAAAAAAAGAAAAAATTTGGTCTTAAATCCTCTAATCAATACTGTACAAGTAGTACTTTAAGCGCACTAAAAAAATCGCGTTATGAATTTGAAAATGAAAAGGAAAGCAAAGCTCATCTTTGGCGACACGAGCTTCGCGCTAACTAACGAGCTCGCCGCAAGAAAGAGTGTACATCAGAGGTATAAGGACAACGCGAAGTAGAGCGCGGAGAAAAATAATTGCGAAAGGGATGAAAGAAGAGCAGAGCAGCGCATCCGGCAGTTCAATTAATCACGAGCCGGCATAATTAATTCGTTTTCACCCGACGTTTCGCGAAAAAGAGAGTGAGGCACAGCTCTAAAGTTTGCGCAACGGGCGAGCCTTTGACGCGCGGCAGCATTAGAGCGCATTTGACGTGTCTACCGGCCGAATGCGACTAGCTTGGTTTGGATTCGAGGAATCGTGCCTTTTTGAGAGATTAGAAGACTGTTTGGAACGGAAGATTTTCTTGCGTTAATGATGGCCTTTCGAAAAAGTTTCGAGTGCGATGTTTTATTATTAACGCTGGTTTGGGATTTGAATTTATCGCTTTTTGTTCAAGGGAGAGGAAAGAAAGTTTAATTTTTTTAAGGGGTATTGAAACTTTAGGAACGTTGGGTGCCTTTTTTGTTTTAAAAAATGTGTGCTGTATAATTTAATTTTAAGTAGCTTATCATTACGAATATTCTTTTTTATTTAATTCATTTTTTATAATCGATGAAACAGCTTTGCGCGTTGTGAGGCTCGTTTTGACAGGCTAGTTAAGCAGCCAATCAAAAACTTGTGGCCTTTCTCGGAACGGAACGTACTTTGAGTGAAAATTAACTCCTGTTAGAGGGGAACACACTCTCTAAATTTAAAGTAGTGAAAAATCACTGATAGTAGGTCACTGATTAATAGTGAATATGCACTACAAAAGTAGTGAAAAGATTCATTATTAAGTAGTTAAATATTCACTGTGAAAAACAGTGTATTGTCGCTCCGAAAAGTAGTGTATTCTTACTATGAAAAACAGCGAATTACCGCTGTAAAGAACAGTGTATTGTCACTGCAAACAGTAGTGAGTTCTTACTCTTAACTGCAGTGAATATTCATTGTATAAGTAGTGAATTTCTACTACTCTACGCAGTGAATACTTTATTATTAAGGATTCGAAAATTCACTGCTTTACTATTGAATATACACTGTTTTATTAATGAAAATTTATGAAAACGGTGATAATGATTATTATAACGAACCAGTGTATTTTATTGCAAAAAATAATTTTTATATGTCATGCTTTGATAGCTTGCTTAGATTCTTCTTAGGCCCATTAAAATTAAGTCAACTTACTGAAAGTTTCAGTTAATTTTGAAAAAGCTATAATTATTACACTTTTAGTTGACACGTTTAATAAGCATTATTAATATTAATTATAATATTATTAATAATCTAGAAGTAATTAACAAGAAAATAAAATAATAAAATAGATTTTAAAATTTATTAAAAAAAAGTTTAATGTAACTTCAATAATTTAGCAAAAAATAAAAGTTGTTAATCCCAACTGTTAAGGGGATTTCGGACTAAAAAATGACGGTCACAGTACAACGTGTATTTTTCATGATTAAAACAATTTTAAGACATTTTCGACCACGGAATGCTAGCCTAGCGAGGTAGCTGCCATCATAAGAAAAGGAAAGGTATGAACTTATAAAAATAAAAATTCGAGCTAAAAGATGTGAAATACGACGCGAGACGGGTGACGAAGTTTGACGAAAGATAAACATAAACCAGATCCAGATGGACCGTGCTGTAAAGTTACGCATATTGTGACGAACCAGTCCGAGATCCTCCCTCAGTTGCTTGTTACTTTAAGAAGATTAAAATACGATCAGATATCTAAAATGTTACATTTTGGTTCCATTTTAGGAAGAAACTTTACTTCAAAAGAATTAGAAGAACATAAAAATTTGAGCTGAAATCGTGTACAATCAACTATTATTTTTAGCAACGTACAAACAACAAACCTAAAATATCTTAAAAAGTTCTATTTTTATTTAAATTCTTAATTCAGTTAATGCTTTTATATAATATTCACTAAAATTTTCATTAAGTATTTTAAAAATCGATAATATAATAACAAAAATTTTTGTTTTATAAAATAATTATGTAATTTATCATTTATTAAGTTATCTTATTTCATACACTTTTAGTAATTTGAATTTTTCATTTAATTGATTTCCAATGGAATAATAATAATCTTTCATAAGTAATAAATTAAAATTTTTACCAATATTAAAATATCAACAATAGCGTGGAAATATTATTCGTTTTAATCCTTGAAATTTGGATTTATTCATTTATAAAATGCTTGAAAATATTACCAATATTAAATTTTTGTGATATAAAACAAACGGATTAAACTGAATCTTTAAAAGGTAAGACATGCCCACATCGCGTTGCTATTTAAAATGTTTATTATATAAAATGAAAAACAAATAACAGACCATCCTTAACGGTTAATAAAAGTATATATGGTTTTTCTTAAATTATTTATTTAAAATAATAATAAATTTAAGAATTAATTTAAATTAATATTTATTTTTAAATGTTTCAGGTATTGTAGAATCCATTTCCCTGACAAAAAGTGGCTAACCAATTTAAAGAACTTTTTCAATTTTTAAAATTTTTTGTTTATAAAATTAGTAACATCTGTACATGTAAATTTACAAAATTTTGATGAAAACAAAATTTGTATAAATGTTTATTTCTTTATTAATAAAATTTAATTAATTGACTTTATTGTTTAATTTCTTTTAATTTATAGCATCCATGATCGCAGTGGACCAATGTATTTTATTGTAGTAGTAGATTAACAGATCTCTGATACCCATTATATTAAAAGTTGACTTAATTTTCCAACTTCTTATTATCAGTAAAATCCATTCTTTCGTTTACGACAATCTACAAAAATTAAACTAACTCCTTAAAAAAATCTAGAAATCCCGTCGTCATGCATCGGCGATCTCGTCGTCAAAGGCCGTCGAGAACTAAAGAACCGTCGCGGTTCGGCTAACCCCCAAAGCACGTGAGCGCTTACGCGAGTGCGTGTGCGTGTGCATGTGTGTGTGTGTGTATGTTTGTGTGTTCGCGCTTAACGAGCTGCAATTAACACCAGTATCATTAGCGATCGTTCGCGCTCGGACCGATCCCTTGCCGCAGAGCTTTGCGAAACGCGGTTTTCTCTTATTAGTCGCTCTGTCGCGTCCCCTCGGCCGCGTTATGGTCGCTTTTTTTCTAGGCGATAAGGAGGGCAAGGGCGAGGGGATAAGTTGCGTGCTTTTTTTAAACTCCCGGCAGAACATAATTTCGTTGCTTTGCCTGGAGGTAGCCAGGCGGCCTCTTTTTATGGAGAAGGACGGTGACTTGAGACGAGTTGTTGATTTTAATTGGGGATTTAACAAAATTGTTTTATATTTTAATGCAGCTTCTGTTAAGAAAATAATTGTAAGATTCATTTATAATAGAATAGAACCTGTAATTACGTTACGTAATTTTTACAAAATTAAAATAACGAAGTTTTAGAAAATTATTAATTATAAGCCCAATATTATTTCTAAGGTTAAAATAAATTTAATAAAACCCGAAGCGTGCGTACAGGAATGCGCTTGAGTTGCACTTACAGTCGGTTGACGCTTGGCCTTGTGCGAGGAGGCTGTGTCATCGAAAAACCATAGCGCCCGGTCAGGAGAGGACCTCCCTCTCCCTTGCCTAATGCAGAGGAAACGGAGGTGCTACGTGAAATGCAAACTTCTCTGTCCTTTACTTGAAGCCTCCGGTCCGACCCCGAAACGTCGGAAAAACTACTGTCTTTTGCAGTCCCATAGGAACTTGAAATAATTTTGCGGTTATTAGCTATTAGATTGCTCGCGTTGACTTAAGGTATGATCCGATTTTGCTATTAGTTAATTGTTGATAATTGTTCGCATTTCTGCGTATTATCGTGATTTTCAAAAGATTGTGTTAATTTCCCGCGTCGTCGAAATAAACATAATTCTGGCCCGTGCGGTAGTGAGAATTCTAGCGCCCACGTCAAAGTTCTACTGGTGCATTGCCGAAAAACCAGACTGCCATCTCAAGGGAGCAGTGCAGAGTAATTAACACCTGTCGATCATTCCCGATCTCCAAGTAGCTACGTTGCTACCGCCATATCGAAAAAGTAAGATTTCAAGTAGTAAGTTAATAATAAAAATGTACTGTTAAGTGTAGCTTAGAGAGAGAGAGAGAGAGAGAGAGAGAGAGAGAGAGAGAACCCGATCAATTATGAATTTTGATTAATAAACATAAAAATAAATTGTTAGTTCCACCTTTTGTGGAACATAACAGAACCGCTGGAAGCCTTTTTTCACATTTTCAATTCACTAATAAACATACGACGTAAGTGACATCTGTCAAAGTGAAGTGACTTAAATTCTATACGTTCCTAAAATAGACTACATATTTGTACTGAATAATTACAGGCGGTGATGCGCTTAAATACTGGTTAAGAGTAAACTTTAATAAATGTAGGGGTATATAAATATTGTCAACTCCGTGTGAAAATGCAAACAAGTATAAGCTAGACATAGAGTAAATAAACTCAAGTCTCACCTTAAAACAACATTAATTGTAGGTACTCTAATCGTGGTTGTTATATTATGTTTTTTTTTACTTCACTAAAGTTTTTTTTTAATTTATTTATTTAAGGTCACATCCTCCGGTGGGTATTAGCGTATTATTATTAGATATTATTTGGTAATTCACTGAAGGTTATACATAGAAATTAGATTAAATTTTTATTTTTTCTGCGATGCATTATTTGCATCAGTCAAGCAATGAATTCATTTTGTGAAAATATTTATCAATTCAGTAGAATTTATAAATAATTCTGAAATAATAATCCTCAGACGGCCGACGTAGATGTCAATAATTCATTCTAATTCAATAATTATACTGATTCAACTTATAAAAATTTTATTTCCCTTCCATTGGATGCGCATTTTAAAAAAATATTATTCTATATAACCTCTGCTTGCGGAGCAGTTTACTTTTCCACTTTGATCAGCTGATTATAATCCGCAGCGAAGGTAAAGAAACGAGAAAGGCGTTGATCAGAACTGCAACTCGGAG
>JAWWML010025014.1:0-15038 GCA_035047165.1 Ormyrus rosae
TTCTTTTTACCGCGCTCCACGCTCCTACCGACGGGACGGTCTCGCAGACGCTTGACCGCCACCCTACTCGGCTTCACTCCTCCGGAACGCAGAAAAAGCTGATGCCTTCGGTACCGTGGTAGCTGCTTGTCTCGTACGATGCGCGGCTCTCTCGCTGCATGCGATCGCGCTCACACACACATACACACTCGCATTCGCTCTCTCTCTCGCTCTCACACTTAACGCGCGCAGCTGATGAGGTACTGCCGACCTCTCTGGCTTGCCTAGGCGTCGCGTACTATAATTTCTCTCTATAATACATTGAAAAAAATTAGTAATTTCAATTAAATATTTGTTTAAAGGTTGTCGAGTAAATATTTCTTTTTGTTGCTTCAAAGAAATTTTCAGTTCATTCAAATAAATATTTACTTGGTAAACCTTTAAAGAATTATTTTGTTGAAATTACTAATTTTGTGACGTGGTTAAAAGAATAAACTGCAAATTTATTTTTCCCGCTAACCACCGACACTTTATTTATTATTAAAATTTACACGCTACACATAATCAACGCAAGAACTTTAAATTCACAAAAGGGAATCCGTCGTGAATCTTTTCGACTCGGGAAAATTTCACCGAAAACTCCGACCGCTCACTTAACTCAACTTGTCTAATGCGCTAACAATTATCTCTCTCTCTCTATCTCTATCTCTATCTCTATCTGTATCTCTATCTCTCTATATCTCTATCTCTATCTCTATCTGTATCTCTATCTCTCTATATCTCTATCTCTATATCTCTATCTCTATCTCTCTATCTCTCTATCTCTCTATCTCTCTATCTCTCTATCTCCCTATCTGGGCTCGTCGACGACCTTTCGCTCGTTGTCCTCTCATCTCTCTGATACAGCTCTCTCTTTCCCCGTCCTCTCTTTTTGCTTCGGGTCGCCCTGGACTCCGTCGTCCTCGTAGCTCCAGTTGTACTCTCCGCACCTCTCCACTACCTCGCACACTTTCCTTTTCAGCATCTCACTGCCACTCCTAACTCCACACCTAAGGGCGAGACTCTCGTACCTTCTTCTAACCACCGCTTTCCAATCGACCACTCACGTCGACGATCCGGAGCGATCCGTCAAAATTCGCGAAAACCGTCAAAACGTACGGTACTGCCACGTTTTCAGCAATTTAGACGCACCCGGCCGCGATCTACGTAGTGGAAGAAGATGTCAGAAAGAAGAAGCGGAGGGAGGACGAATCAGCCCCGCAAACTGTTGAGAAAAGACCGCCTGCCAAACCTGCAGAATGGCAGCAAGTGAAGGGGAAAAAGAAGAAGCAGATCAAACAATAACACCAGAAACATAGAAACTCCTGGATGTCCAGCATACAGAGATGCACTACAAGTGATCAGCAAAAGATCTAAATGAGGATAATACAGCTCAATCACTGCGAGACTGCGCACGACCTACACCTGGGGACACAGCTCTGGGAAATGGATGCCAACACGAATGCCATTATGTGGTCGTGCAGTAATTATACGTTCCAGAGTAATGTTAAGAATACAGAAAATGGTTTTGTGAGGGCTAAACTGGGTAGAATGTATTTCTGCAGCTGTTACGCTCTATATAGTCTGACTATGAGCGAGTTACCGACTTTCTAGATCCATTGAATACAGATACGCAGCAGCACTCCCCCGTGGCAATAGCTGGGGACTTCAATGCCTGGGCAGTCGACTGGGGCAGTAAGGAAACCAACGCTAGGGGGCAAATATTGCTTGAAGCGATGTCTACATTAAACTTGGCCTTAATGAACGACGGGAACGAACCCACGTTTGCAAGAGGCGAGGCAACATCGATAGTGGACCTCACCTTCATCAGTAGCACCCTTCTAAAAGGTCAATACTCGTGGGAGATCATGAATATCTACACCGCCAGCGGCCATCGACTAATATCCTGGGAAGTCTTTCGAGGCTGGAGAGCCAAAACTCCACCCAAGAAGATCAACGGAATTAGCTGGAAAACAAGCAAGTAACAGAGTTACTTTTGGATATGTACAACACTTGACTGCAGGAGGGAATTTTTCGAGCCAATTGGAAACAGCAGAGAATAGTACTCTTGCCCAAGGGGAAAAAGCCTCCAGACGAAGCCTCATCTTACCGACCGCTATATATGCTTAACACGGTTGGTAAGATATTGGAGAGAATTATCCATGGAAGAATCGAAGCCGTAGTCGAACTACAAATTGTTCGACAACCAATACGGCTTCCGCAAAGGCCGCTCGACTCTGGATGCCATAAATCGGGTCGTCTACGCTGCAAGAGAAGCGATATCCGGCAAAAGGTGGGAAAGAGGCACAAAGAAGTATTGCCTGGTGATAACACTAAACATAAAGAATGCCTTTAATTCAGCTAAATGGGGTCACATTATGGAGGCTCTTACCAAGATGAATGTACCGGGGCACCTACGGAAAATAGTGGGAAGGTACTTTGAAGACAGGATCCTTAAGTATGACACTGATGATGGTCCGCAGGAGTACAGAGTCACTGGTGATGTTCCACAGGGTTCAGTACTAGTTCCTCTACTCTGGAATATCATGACGATGGACTGCTGAAGTTGGAGTTGCCGAAAGAGGCAGAACTAGTGATGTGGCCCTAATAATCCGAAAACTGCGTAAGCAGCGCCCTAACACCGACCAAGTACCAACACTCAAGATTTACACTACACAATTTTCGTGCGTTACAGGTCGATGTGGCACGTGAAGCTTGATACCGTACTCGGATCGCTTGACGAAGTGACAGCGCCTGTAATAATCCATCCGAGTCCAGTTACCTGAGCAGCAATGCGATTATCACTGCCTTGACGAATGCCTTCCTCGAGCAGCTGCGGGTAAAGGTCAGCGCCGATAATAATTTCTATTGGATCCGTCGAGTCCGGTTTTGGATCGACAGAAGTTATGCCGTTCAATAAAGCTTCGGGAAATGACATCGATTACGAATCAGGACCATAATCAGTGAGTCGAGGTAGAACTAGTGCAGTCAAATTCCATCGATGACTGCTCTCAAAGTGAGGTGAGATCAGGACCGCAGTCTTTGACTTGGCTGTGTAGCTGAGCATTCCTCCAACGCCGCTGACAGGCGCAAAGACTGATTGACGAGGCGCTCTTATTCTCTGAGCGAGGGATTCGGCGATAAACGATGCCTGTGAGCAGTGGTCCACAAGCGCTCGAGCATAAGATGTGCGGTCATGCTCGGAAAATACTTTAACTAATGCCGTGGCGAGCACGATGGCTCACGGCCTTGATGAGATTTGCGTTGTAAGCAACGTAGCGGTGTTGGCTATTGAGACTGGATTCGTTCCAACAGCAGGTGCAGTAGGCGGCATGGCCGTGGCGGAACCTGAAGAAGGTCCATTAGTTCCTTGGGGTTGAGCGGTATTAGACAAAGAGTTGCATGATTCTCGATGAAACAATGTGTGGTGGCGACCGCGACACGTAGCACACGTGCCTTTGGATCGACACTCAGCGATAAGATGCACTCCGAGACAATTGAAGCAGAGTTGCTTTTCCGAAACAAACTTATAGCGATTATATAAGAGCAAACAAGAAAATTTTGACAAGTATTAATGTAATGCTCTCCCTGGCAGTAGGAGCAACAAGGAACATGTTTCGAGTCTATTGCGAAATATAGATAAATAGTTAAGACAATTAAAAGCAGTTTAAACAAAATTGCCTACAATAATTTATCGACCTGACTTTCCGCACCTATCATCCTCAATCGACTCGAAACAAGCGATCCGAGTACGGTATCAAGCTTCACGTGCCACGTCGACCTGGATCTAGGAATGCGTCTCACTCGCTTTTGGCAACAGGAGGAGGTGATGCTCGAGAAATCGCCGTTATTTTCTGAAGACGAATGTGAGTGCGAAAATCACTTCACGACCGCCCACAAATGCAGTACCGATGGAAGATACATACTTCGCGTACCTTTCAAGTCCAATATACAGAAACTTGGCAACTCTCAAGAAGCTGCGCTTCGCACCTTGCTGAGAACCGAGAATCGATTTAAAAAGCAGCCTGAATTTCAGGAGAAGTATGACAAGTTCATATCCGATTATATCTCTGTTGGTCACATGAAGGAGTTTTCACCTCTAAAGTCAGTCTTCAAGGACTTACCATCCTTTATACTACCTCATTACGGAATCTTCAAGTCACACGGCGACACCAACAAACTGCGAGTAGTATTCAATGGGTCAGTTAAACTACCATCTGGACTTCCCATTAACGAGTGCCTGCACATTGGCCGGAAGCTCCAACTCGATCCATTCGACGTATTGCTACGCTGACGAGCCTTTCGCCTGGCATTCTCCGCAGACATCGAGAAGATGTTTCGGCAAATTCTTATAGATGAAGAGGATCAAGCTTTCCAACAAATTTTATGACTCAATAATCACAGTCTTCAACCTTTGCACCATCACCTATGGCCTTGGTCTCTCACCTTATCAAGCTCTCAGAACACTCAGGCAGTTAGTCGAAGACGAAGGTGCTAAGTTCCCTCGTGCCGCAAAAATATTGATGGATCAAACTTACGTTGATGATATTTTTGCCGGAGCGGATACTCTGGAGGAGGCTCTCGCACTCAAAGCCGAGATCGTGGAACTGCTCAAGGCGGGCGGGTTCCCCCTCAGCAAGTGGACGGCCAACGATCCAGCATTGCTAGCTGACGTTCTCGAAAATCAGCAAGCAGTCACTCAACTTGTCTCATGGCATGAAGAGCAAACTATTCCCATGCTTGGCGTAGCTTGGTATCCTTTGCTCGACGTGTTTTCCTTTCAATTTGATTTTTCCGCGAGGGAAGAAAACCTCAAGAGAAAAGCGTCTCGATAATCGCTCAACTCTACGATCCCGTCGGATGGATAACTCCCGTAACAATTTCTTTCAAAATCTTCATGCAATCATTATGGTGCGACGGACTCGAATGGGATGATCAATTACCTTCGGCGTCAAGCCAACGATGGCGTCTACTCACAGATGACTTGCCACAACTACAACACTTCTCAATGCCTCGTTGGATTGGGATTTCCAGCGACACCGTCTTCGTCGAAATTCATGGATTTTCCGACGCCTCGGAACGAGCCTTTGCTGTCTGCTTGTACTTGCGCACCGTCAACAAAAAGGGCAACGTACAGTGCATCTTACTTGCCTCGAAAAGCAAAGTAGCCCATCTTAAGCAGGTGTCGTTACCACGCCTGGAGCTCTGCGGCGCGGTAATGCTCGTACGTCTCACCAAAAGAATTCGTCAAACTCTGTGTCTCAAAAATGTGCGGTGCTTCTGCTGGACAGATTCTACCATCACTCTCACTTGGATCAAGGAACCGCCTATTACTTGGAAGACGTATGTGGCGAACCGAATCTCAGGAATCCAAACCACGCTTTCTGATGCTGTTTGGCTTCACGTGCCTGGAATCGAGAATCCCGCTGATCTGCCCTCGAGAGGCATTTTAGCATCAGATTTAGCCTTCGCCTTGGAACTGCTCAAGTACGTGTGAAATTGACGAACCTCACGAAACGTTTGAACGTCGATCCGTCTCGTGCTTCGCAACGTGTGCGATACCATTGGATCCTGACATCATCACAAAATTTAGTTCACTATCTCGACTCGTCAACACGATTGTTTGTTGCTTGCAATTCTTGCAAAGAGCGAGATCCAGAATTAAGGCGCATGGCGCAATTTGCAAGATAACCCAGGAAAGCTATCAAGTTGCACTCCTCACACCCCGTTGCTTAATGCAAGCACTATTAGCGCTGGTTCATTGGGTGCAGTACATCTACTTTGCCGAAGAGATCAGCTGTTTGGATAAGGGTGACCCACTGCCTCGTAAAAGCGTTTTGATTCACCTTTACCCGATTCTAGATGCTCAGAAACACCTCCGA
Source organism: Ormyrus rosae (assembly GCA_035047165.1). Taxonomy (NCBI): domain Eukaryota; kingdom Metazoa; phylum Arthropoda; class Insecta; order Hymenoptera; family Ormyridae; genus Ormyrus; species Ormyrus rosae. Next base: position 5,901 of record JAWWML010025014.1, read on the forward strand.
GTTGGTGGCCGATTGAGGCACTCTTTACTCCATCCAGATGGACGGCACCCTCTGATTTTACTCACAAAACTCTTAGTTTTAGATGCTCTCTTCAAGACGTTACACAGAGGCACCGCAGCTCACTCTCAATTACCTCCGACAGCGTTTTTGGATTCTTCGGGGAAGACAAGTCGCGAAATCAACTGTTTTTAAGTGCATTTGTTGTTGGCGCCAACGAACGCAGCTCATGGGCGCTCTTCCCTTCAAACGAGTCCAGCAATTTCGACCATTCCTCCACTCAGGAGTGGACTATGCGGGATCCATTCACCTGCGATTCTCAAAAGGCAGAGGTGCAAAGTCCTACAAAAGGTACATTTGCGTCTTTGTCTGCTTCTCCACCCGTGCAGTCCACCTCGAGGCCGTTTCAAGTTATTCAACAGCTGATTTTTTGAGTGCCTACAAGCGTTTCACCGCAAGAAGAGGCATCTGCGCTTCACTCGCAAGCGACTGTGGACTTAACTTCGTCGGTGGTGACAAAGAGCTTAGGCTCTTTGTCAGCATCAAGCTGGCGCTCAACACGCCGAAATTGCACGACTTCTAGCTGCCGATGGGACTGAGTGGCGCTTCAACCCTCCTGGGGCTCCGCACTTTGGAGGCCTCTGGGAGGCAGCAGTCAAGTCCGTAAAGTTTCACCTTAAAAGAGTGATCGGAGAAGTTCTCCTAACCTTCGAAGAAATGATAACGCTGCTCACCCAGATTGAAGCCTGCCTAAACTCACGCCCTCTTCAATCTCTCGAAGACCTCAACTCATTAACACCTGGACATTTCCTGAAATGGCAGAATAGAGAAAATCAAGCCAAAGTGGGTGATCTTTGCCTGCTGCGCTCTGAACTATATCCACCATGCAAGTGGCCGTTGGCTCGAAGTACTGCCGTACATCCTGAACCAGATGGTATGGTTCGAGTCGTGGAAGTTAAGACCGCGTCATCCAGTTACACCCGACCAATTTCGAAGATTAGCGTCCGGCTCGAAGGACCAAAAAATGTTTCGAGTCTATTGCGAGCCGCGAACGCGACAACACAGACACGCACAACCAGGCTTAATTTTTTTCATTAGTTTTCTTTATTCCCTGATGGCATTGTAAATAGTTAAGACAATTAAAAGCAGTTTAAACAAAATTGCCTACAATAATTTATCGACCTGACTTTCCGCACCTATCGTCTTCAATCGACTCGAAACAAAGCGATATCCGGCAAAAGGTGGGAAAGAGGCACAAAGAATTATTGTCTGGAGATAACACTAAACATAAAGAATGCCTTTAATTCAGCTAAATGGGGCCACACTGCTGATGGTCTGCAGGAGTACAGAGTCACTGATGGTGTTCCACAGGGTTCAGTACTAGGCCCTCTAATCTGGAATGTCATCACGATGGACTACTGAAGTTGGAGTTGCTGAAAGAGGCGGAACTAGTGATGTGGTCCTAATAATCGTAGCGAAAGATCTGGAAGAAATCAGATCATAAAACGGAGGCAATACTGATCACCAGTAGAAGAAAAGTGGAAACTATCACACTTCGAGTCGGTAACTATCAGTTCACATCCCAACCATGTCTCCGGTACCTGGGAGTGATAATAGACTGCTAAGATCCACGATTACATCAGCGCTCACGTACGGCATTGCCATTTGGGCAGATGGACTTAAGATAAAGGTATATAGACGGTGGCATCAGTCTGCCGACTAAGCGCTCTACGAGTTGCCAGCGCTTACCGCACGGTATCTGAGGACGCCATCTGTGTCATTGCAGGGATGCTACCTATAGAAGTACTAGCAGAAGAGAGAAGAACACTATACAGTCAGAAAGGATTGACCACGCTGAGTACAACAGAAATAAGAAGAAATGGGAGAGCCAACAGCCTATGCCGGTGGCAACTGCAATGGGACTCGTCTAACAGCGGAAGATGGACACATCATTTGATCCCACAGGTTGTGACGTAGCTCAACCGCCCACATGGAGAAGTAAATTTCTACCTGACCCAGATGCTTTCAGGGCACGGATGCTTTCGGGCGTATATTCATAAATTCAAAGATGAGGATTCACCTGAATGCCCAACATGTGAAGAAGTCGGTGAGGATGCCGAGCACGTATTCTTTGATTGCCCGCGCTACAGTGAGGCGCGCAGAACATGGGAGGCTGTAATTGGACGAAAAATTACACCAGAGAACCTAATAGAATCCATCCTCATATCAGAGATAGCATGTCAGGCAACAAGTGCCTACGCAGCTGAAGTTCTCAAAGACCTACGCTGTGTGGAACGGAAAAGGAACAAGAAATAAAAAAAAAGAAGACGATTCAAAGGAAATGACGACTTTAACAAGAAGAGCAAATGTTCAGACATGTACATAGAAGATGACCATGCGTAGAAACACTGGAAACACACACACACACACACATACACTGCTCTACAACAGTGTTCGGTTTTACAGTTTATATAAAAGGCTAGATAGCATGCCGAATCTTCTCCTTCTATTTCTCTATCTGGCTCGCTTCTCCGCTGCGTTGCTTCTACTATTCTCTCTCTCTCTCTCAACTTTGGTTTTGACATTTAAACTTTTTCAATATATTAATATTAATTTGAAATCAATCTTTGTTGAACTTTTCTCCTTCAAAATGATTTTCCCGCACTCACAGCGCGCAAAATTTTCTACTGCTATTTAGCGGGAGCAAAATACTACTTTCCCTCCTTAGGGAGCAAAATAAGTCTAGATATATATATATATATATATATATATATATATGTCTCTTTGTCACAGTCGTATCGTACGTAATACAAATGTGTGATTTCTTCGACAGAAGACTACCGACTGAAAACTTAAAACTAATTCTTTATTTACTAGTCCAGCATGCGAGAGGGGATATATAAAACAAACATTGTATATATATATCCCCTCTTGCATGCTCGACTAGTAAATAAAGAATTAGTTTTAAATTTTCAGTCAGTAGTCTTTTGTCGAAAGAATAACACATTTGTATTACGCACGATTATTTTAAAGAATTGGCATTAATATGAATTCTAGTAACAGTGAATCAGATTCTGACTGCGAGAAAGAGGTGCCTGAAGAAATGATTGAACTAAGCTAATTGCTATAAACTTACTACCACAAAAATAAAAAATGAAATATACTGCTGTGTACAACGAATTTAAGAAATGGCGTAAAACAAAAATAGAATTTTATTAAATTGAATTTAACGCTCTTCGTGTAGGAAAATAGTATGTGCAACGCGGGAGCAATGGTGTTTTCCGACGAGTGCGTGTTTGAAGCCCGAGCGTAGCGAGTTTTTTGCTCCCTTCTTGCACAATGTACTATTCTTTTTCTCATTTGTAATTATAAATATTAGCAATGAAATTTCCATTAATAGTACAGTGAGGTTAAGAACTGCAGTTTTGTTCGGACGCTCGGACTCGCGAGTGAGATGGAATGAGTGCGTGAGGGTGCTCAGGCGCAGCGAGCCGGAAAGCCGCAGCCAATCATCCAGCCGTAAAAGTCGCTCTTTCTGGTCTGAAATCGAGCCGGGAAGAGACGTACTTTCGACCAGGAGAACAAGAAATAGTATATTACGCACCTAGGGAAAAAGGATTGGTCATTTTACTTCCCGAGGTGTGTATACTATTTTTCTGCTCGACGTCGCACAGTGTGATATTGTTGACGAACTTTTCTCTAAATCAAATATCCCTAGAATGGATAGAGCTAATGCAAAAAATAAAAGACGATTTTAAAGGTCATTCAATTGTCAATATAGGAAAAATAGACTAAAACATTAAAATATATTTTTAAGTAATAAAAAATGCTTTTAAGTGTACCATTTTTTCCTTTTTTTTCCTTCTTCCGATTACTAAAAGAAAAAAAATTTTGACTTCCTAAAACTTATTTCTTATAGGTTTTGAACTGTCGAAATTAACCTTTTAGCTGCGGGGGTGGTCGATATATCGACCAGCAGTCAGGTCGGGGACTCTACTTGAGGTATCCAGTGATTATATGGGTAAATTTTGCATTTTATAGGAGGTCGATTTGTACTGAAATTTCCCCGCAGCTAAAAGGTTAAATACCCTATAAAAAATGATCAATTTCGAGATAATTTCCATAAAAAATGCAAAAAATGTTGCATGTTAAAAAATATGTTAAAAAACAGATTTTGAAGGTCTTGATCTGTACTTTACAACTACGGTTTAGAACTTTTTAATTATATAAAGTTTTCACGAATTTTCTGGAGGCGATTCATTTTTCATTTTTTAAGATTTCTTTTTAAAAAATGAACAGCTTCCTTCTAGAACTAAAATAAAGAAGTATCCAAAAAATTTTCTGTTCTTCAAGTTCCTGAAGTTAAAAATGAGGATTCTCATTTCAAAAAATCAATTTGTCCTTGAAATGATCGTGAAGGTCATGGTAAAGGTTAAGATCAAGGTTATTATTTATGGGAACAATATATAGTTTTATATTATCAAAAGTAATCATATATATGTAAAACATTGTAATAACACTTTGCAATGCTAGATTACTGGAAAAAATCAACATGTTCTGCATTTTTTATGGAAATTAAGTCGGAATTGATAACTTTTTTTGTCGTATTTAATTTCGGCAGTACAGAATCTATAAGAATTAAGTTTTCTAAAATTAAAAAAAATTGTCTTCTTTTAGTAATGGGAAGAAGTTAGAAAAAAGAAAAAAATGGTACAGTTAGAAGAATTTTTTATTACTTAAAAATATTTTTTAATGTTTTAGTCTATTGCTTTCTCCTACAAGAAGCATTGTGATAGTAATTTTTGGAGTTGTTCGAAAAATCGGTTATAATTGTATTTTAAGGTGTCAGGAACAAAAACAAATTTTTGAGAAATGTCTGTATGGATGGATGTGTGTGTGTGTGTGTGTATTTTTTTTATTTTTTTATTTTACGGGGGAGTATGGAAAATCTTCATTAACCGGCGCGGCCATAAGTAGACCGCGCCGACCGGCTGACGACTCTTTGCCGCCAGTAGACACCAGGAAGAGACCGCACTTCTTGGTAGTGTGAGATTCTTACTCACTAAAACCCATAACCCTTTTCTCTATAGCTGAGCCACCCCGGAAACCGCCGTTAGGCATTACTTCGGGGTGGGGTCATTGTCCTATGGACCCTCCTAGATGATAGCTTTCTGGCCACTCTGCTTGTTGGCTCTTAGTCGGCCGAGTGATGCTAGTAGTACCACTATTATTGCTTACTTTTATTATTAATTTTTTTATGAACGAATTTTTAAATCACATAACTTTTTTCCGGGACTGCCAAATCGCAGATAATTGAAAGTGCGATTTCAGTAAAATAAAAGATTTTTAAATTCGTAAAAAAATAACACTTACGTCTCAAATACGATTTCCTTATTTTTTTCGTTTCGTTAAAAAATTTTTTCCAGGAGAGTTTCTTTACTGTCATTATCAGTAGAGCAGTCACAATTTTAAAATAGTTATTCAAGTTGCGAAGGGAAACGCAAGTTTTTTTTTACAATTTGGGCGCGTTTTTGTTTCTACCAAAATAAATAATTTTAGTCACTGTTTATGAAAACAATTCATATTAGAAAATGAGTAACATGCTCCACGAAGAGATAGAAATTCCCAGTGATAGTGATTCAAACGATGATATTGAAAATAGCGAAGATGAATGCTTTGCTCATGATGACTTGGAAGAAGAAGCTCCTGGTTTATATGTAAGTGATGAAGATGACGATATTCCTTTGAATATTCGGCTGGCTAAAATGGATGGAATATGGGAAAACAAAAGAAGAAGCCAATTCGATCCACCATTTACTGAACACTGCGGCCCGAAAAATTTACCCGAAAATATCAAGAAACCTGGGGAAGTATTTTTATGTTTATTCTCAAACGAAAACTTATACAGGATTGTAGATCAATCAAACCTTTACTGCAATCAAAAAAAAGTGAAAGATTTTCACCCTATCACGAGTGAAGAAATAAAAAAGTTTTTAGGAATAAACATAATGATGGGTATAAAAAGATTGCCATCTTACCGTGACTACCAGTCGACAAATATACAACTCAATGATCCTTACATCAGTAGTGTTATGAGTATGAAGAGATTTTCTTTTTTATATTCACAAAAGAGGCGATCCAGAATATGATAAATTATACAAAGTTGCACCTTATTTGAAAACTCTTTCGGAAATTTATAAAATGTTTTATGACCCAAGTAGAAAGTATGATCAAATTCAAATGCAGATGCTCCATAAAACAATACCTGCCAATGAAACCAATCAAGAGAGGCTACAAAGTTTGGGTCAGAGCTGACGATTATGGCTATGTATGCGAGTTTCAAATATACACAGGAAAAATAAAGAATAAATCAGAACAATTTCTCGGGGAAAAAGTGATAAAAGATTTGAGTCGAGATTTAGTGCAAAAGCACTATCGTATTTTCTTTGACAATTTCTTTACTACTGTAGACCTAGTGACATCTTTGAAGGCTGATGGAATATTGGCATGTGGAACGGTAAGGAAAGACAGGAAAAATTTACCAAAAATCCAACAATCTGATAAAAACATGTCTCCTAGAGATAGTGAATTTCGGACTTCTTATAAAGAAGTTAGATGGCTCAAATGGATTGATAAGAAGCCAGTGAATTTCTTGTCAAATTATCATGATCCATCAGTTGTGTCAGACGGTCACCGAAGAGAGAAAGATGGTACTTCAAAACCAGTTACAATTCCGCAAATATCTAAAGATTACAAGAATCACATGGGATGTGTCGACAAAGCTGACATGCTCAAATCATATTACGAAATCAGTCGCAAGAGTAAGAAGTGGTGGAAGCGAATCTTTTGGCACTTCGTTGACGTAACATTAGTAAATAGTTTTGTTATTTATCGACATCTTTTCCCAAATGACACAATGTTGCTCAAAGATTTTCCTTTATCAGTAGTTGACCACTTAGTAAGGTTTACAAATCGACCGAAAAAGGGAAGACCTACTATCGTACCTACATTGAAAAAAACAACTGTATCCGATACAATTATAAGTGCTCAGACTTTTCATTTTCCAAGTGTCAGTGATATTCGCAAGAAATGTACATATTGTACTTCGAAAACAAATGATAAACGAACAAAATTTTTTTGCAAAACGTGCAATGTTCCTTTATGTATTGACGCAAACAAAAATTGCTTTGAAAAATTTCACACAGCCTCTTAGTTACTGAAAAATGAAAATTATATTATAAGTAAAGAAAGCAAAAAAATAAAAAAAAAAGCAAAAAAATAAAAAAAAAGGAAAAAAACAAAAAAAAAATAAAAAAAAAAGGAAAAAAAATAAAAAAAATAAAAAAAAGGAAATAAATTTTAAAAAAATTGAAAAAAATTAAAAAATATAAAAAAAATTGAAAAAAAAACTGCATTGATCTGCATCTTTGTTGGAAAATTGGTTCGCATTATTTAATTTTACAATAATGAGTTAAGATTCGCAATCAGCGTTCATTGAAACTCTTATAAACCAAATTTAGCATTGTTTTGCTCTCCTTTCGAAAATTTTGTCAGCCATATTGGAACCGCCATTTTGAATTGAAAAAATCTGATTTCAGATTCGTAATCAGTGACCCCAAAAACCCTTATAACCAAACTTTAGCATTAATTTGCCGTTTTTTTGAAAATTTTGCCAGCCATTTTGGATCCGCCATTTTGAATTTGAAAATCTGACTTCAGATTCGTAATCAGCGACCCCAAATATCCTTATAACCAAACTTTAACATTAATTTGCCGTTTTTTGAAAATTTTGACCGCCATATTGGATCCGCCATTTTGAATTTTGAAAATCTGACTTCAGATTCGTAAACAACGACCTCGAAAACCCTCATAGTCACTATCATATCAGAAGTAGATGCACCAGAAAAATGTGCCCCTGAAAGGGTTAAGGATCCTGTCTTCAAAGTAGCTTCCCACTATCTTCCGTAGGTACTCCGGTACATTCATCTTGGTAAGAACCTCCATAATGTGGCTCCATTTATCTGAATTAAAGGCATTCTTTACGTCTAGTGTTATCACCAGGCAATCCCACGTGGGAGACTTATCTTTTATGAGTTCGTTCCAGTTTGACATAAATGCAAATTAAATAATGAACTTTAACTCTGCACCTCCCTGCAGTTACCGTTTATTCAATTTTTGTTTTGTTGAAGTTTTCTTCTCTGCACCTTCCTGCAGTTATTTAATTTATCTATTTGAGACACTGACTTTCACTTATTACAATTTTCAACCATCCTCGTCGCCATTGTGGTATTTCGGGTAGGGTAACACACATAAATATCACCTTCATACTTATAACTAAGTTTATTAAATGAATTGGTTTCGTCCAGTGCTCGGCTCAAGCGCGACTGCTACCGTGTCGGACGCGCCGAGGCTCGACGTTCGAAAACGCTTACGTCGCAATCATTCACATACATCACAAATAGTTCCTCCTCTGTTGCTGTCGTGATTGACTCCACATCATTACATTCTACTAAGAAGCGGGTCTCTGGCTGTTGTGGGAACAGTTCTGCCACTATCTTTTTCAAAAGGTCAGGACACGTAGGTGATGGCATTGGCTGGCTTCTCAGTCTTGCCATTACCACTCTGTACGGTCTACCCCACGGATCACTATCGACTTCATTCAAGAGCTCTTTTCAGCATTTCTTCTTATTATGCTTGATGGCTTTACTTAGCTTACGGCACACCTCTTTGTAATTCATCTCCAGTTCCGCGTAGCTGGGTTTTTTCCGTCCACGCTGAGCCACGTATCGAGGCAATTTCACTGTTCCACCAATGCACTGATGGAAGCCTGCTGGCTGTACGCTTTCTGGGTATAGTGGCATCACAAGCCTTCTTCACTCTCGTGATGATGTCCTTTGCCCTTTCTGTAGCACTACTACCATTGAGCGGACGATATTCCAAGGCTTCCCAGAACGAATTGTAATCAAAGGCGCTTGCCTTCCAGCAAATTCCACTGATCTTCTTGGGTGGAGTTTTGGTTCTCCGGCCACTAGAGACTTCCCAAGATATTACTCGATGGTCGCTGGAGTTATATTACAAGTCCGTGAATAAAGGTAACGAATAAGGTAAGTATTAAAACTTTATTTAAATCGAGTACGTTAC
>JAWWML010025035.1:0-15032 GCA_035047165.1 Ormyrus rosae
AGGACGTTCAATAAAAACGTCGAAACGTCGGCATATTTAATTGCAACAGCAACTGTGTTCGTCTTGATCATTTTTTTTCTTCTTCCCAAACTAACTATCACGAACGTTCGAGCCTTCAAAACTACATATATTAAAAACTGTATAGAACCATATTCATTTTTGCACTTGTCCCCATTTGTCCCCGTTCCCAAAATATTCATGAATTACGGTTTAAAAATATTTAGATTTAATCCTAAAACATTGAAGACCGTGCACTCCACACATAATTTTGCACGATCTTGCTAATGCACCGACACTATGTTATCTGGGTCTCGATTTTCTTTTCAGTAGAGTTATTTGGGTACTACTACTTTATCAACGTTTCAAATGGATTTGTGCTAACCCGTACGCGAAAAGAGCAATGTTTCGACATTAAATCTAAATATTTTTAAACCATAATTTGTGAATATTTTGAGAACGTGGACAAACGGGGACAAGTTCGAAAATGAATATGGTTCTAAGCAGTTTTTAATATATGCTCAAAAATGCTAATGAATGTAAATAAATCTTTTAAATTTATGTATTTGCACGAAAATATACGTTAAAAGTGCATTATTTACAGTTTTAAAATTGAAGTATTAATTCTGTGAAATAATCTTAATTAAATTTATAAAACATAAATATTTGATGTATAGTTATGAACAAAAACAGCTTAAATAGTGTAGTCGGAAAAAAAATTGATATATGAAAAATTATTAAAAAATTAGAAAAATCACAAAAACTTTTAATAAGTTCCACATTCTGTCTATGGATTATTATAAGCTGTATGCTGTCTTTTTCAAATTTTTCGGTTTCATGGAAACGAAAAAATTATAAATATCACTACAGCTAAGCTTAAAAAAATGCTTTGAAAATCGCTTAATGTCCAGCTAAATCGGCATTTTCACCCACTGTGCGACGCCGGTCGCCAACACGGAGTAGGCATAATCCTGCAGGATCTGAAACGTAAGGGCGCGACTGGTAAGGCCAGCTCGCGCGCTGCGGACTAGGTACGTGCTGCACGCCATCATTTAAGAGTAGGAGTCCTATAAACGGGCACATCTCCCCTAACATACGGATATGGGCGCCTCACACCGTGGGGACCTCTTACCAATGGGTAACCCGTAGTGTGGGGGTGAATCACGGAGCGGCGCATATTAGCGTCGGATCGTGGTCAGCGGCACGGGGGGTGGTACGGTGGCGTCACGCACTGTCAAATGCACAAGCACATGCAGAACATAAAGCACCCACTCCACACACTTGCCACCCAAGCTACTTCATCCCTGAGGTGGAGTAAAGGGGGGCGGGCTCTTTTTTTATCCGTAAAAGGGGCCCATGGCGTCCGCACCGCTATCATACATACGGACCCATGGGTCATGCTGCGTAGCGGGTACGGTGACGCTGCCCGAAAGGGATGTACTGAATGATCCGTGCAGCGCGCGCAGCATGGTGGCTTCCGGCGTCAACCCGCCGCTCCCAAGGGGCTGCTGAAATGCCAATGAAGCACGAAAGTGTCGGATGTACTGATGTAACATTCCCGTACGGTACCGGAACCCTCGACGGCAATGGGGATAGCCGCCGAGCTGATCCCCCCACCCCAACTCCTGAGGTAACCGCGTTTGGAGACGGTTCGGCACCCTGGAGTTTCATCTTTCACAGAATGAACAACTGAACAAACAACAAAGAAGAGATGGGGATACCAAGCAGGTGTCCGAGGAAAGTAAAGATAAGGAGCTACTACTAAAGATCCCGAGGGTGGATAGTCGGAACAGAACCGACAGTGTATGAAGCGGAGCAAGCACTGATAGCTATGTCATAGCTACCGACCGGAGTATCGTAGGGAACCCTGACAAACGCCGGGGGGAATTTGAGGAATGATGGAGGATAACGAGGCCCTCATCGACACCATTAAGAACATTTTGGATGTAATGATGAAGTCGGCGAAGAGGCAAAAGAATGTCAGTAAAGTCGTTAAAGAAGGCATTCCGGCTCTTTAAAACCATTTTGAAGAGCTAGTGGAAAGAAGGAAAGTGAGAACGCGGAGAATGCTCATCACGAAAACCCCCAGTCCCTCCATAGCCCAGTCCAAACAGAAGAGGCATAACTCTACTTCCCCAACTGAGCTGGCTGAAAGGGGCAGGAGAAAGAAAAAGAGGAACAGGGTGGACGGTAGCGCCTCCAACGAGACGGGCGACAATCCGCAGCAAAGTGGAGACTGGCAAAAAGTCCCAACTAGGCAGGAAAAGCTGGAAGCGCAAAAAAAGAAGAAAAAGTACAAGAGCAAGAAGAAGAAGGAGGCCCCCAAGAAAAAATACAAAGGCCCCACAAAAGGAACAAGGGCGAGAGCAGAGGCAATCGACCTCAAGCCCGAGCATGGAAAGACCTGTGCGGAGATCCATGAGGGGATCCGCCAACAGGTTGACCCCACCAAGCACGGGCTAACCCTTTACAGATATTCGTCAAACCCAAAAGGGTAAGGTTTTGATAGAGATTAAGAAGACCACGGTTGAGGGCAAGGAGGGCTTCACAAAAGCCTTGAAAGCGGCAGTCGGGGAGATCACTAGCCTTCGCGCCCTGACACCCAAGGCTTCACATGAGGTCAGGGACGTAGATGGCTGCGCGACGCCAGGGAAGCTAAAAGAAGTGCTCCTTGGTAACTTGGAGGGTTATACCGGCCCTCTGGATGTGAGATTCATAGGACCAAACAAAATCGGTAAACGGCTATCCCTGGCAACCGTCACCGAGGAGGCCGTCAGGAGTCTGCTGAGAACGGACTGGGTCTGAATAGGCTACGTGTATTGCGGCTTGCGGCTGCGGGTCCAGGTCGAGCGGGTTAAGTGCCTCGACTACGGACATCGCAGTCCCAGCTGCAAGGGCCCGGATAGGAGCTCTGCTTGCTACCGGTGCGGGGATCAAGGGCATAAGACGGTCGACTGCAAGGACGCAGCTCCAAAGTACTTCCTCTGCACGGGGACCCCAAGTCACGTTGCAAGGACTGGAGCTTCGCAGCTTTCCGCGATGCTCTAGTCAAGCCTCGTCAAAATCGTCAAAATGGCTAAGATTCTCCAGGCGAACTAGAACAGAAGCAGGACAGCGCAAGACCTGCTCACGCAAATCTGCCTCGAGATGGATGCGGACATTTTTCTTGTCAGCAAACAACATCGAGACAGAGACGCGGGGGTATGGTATCGCGACGATCTCGGTACTGTGACGTTTTGGGTTTCTAACCCACGTCGCCTTCGAGTGGCGTGCCATGGATCTGCCCGTGACTTCGTTTGGGTGCGGAGTGAGGTCGTAAATTACGTTAGCTGCTACCTCACTCCGAACGAGCCCATCGAGGGCTTCCAAAGCAAATTATTTAGTACGTTGCTCTGCCTTGAATATATTACTTCAAGAAAAAAAATTCAATTAATAGCGTGCTTAAAAAAAAATTTTTTTCTAACTAAAAGTTGAAAGTTTCCTAGATTTGCTCAACCTATTTCATCTCAACCCAGTATGATGTATCGATTAGTTTTCTGTCTAGAAAACAATAAAAGCAATAAATTTTTACTAACTTTAAGAAAAGTATTGTCTCTTAAGTAAAAGAAGCATTTTAGAACTGTTTCGTCACCATTCTTTTGGTAAATGTTTTTGAGATAATTTATTCTCATGAAATAAAAAGAAATTAATTTTGTTATTATCTTGCGTGACGAGAATCCAGCAAAAAGAAATAAATTTATAATAGATTTATATACTTACTTGCAATACGAATTGTAGCAACAAGAAAAAATTCATATCAGGTAACGTAGTTTTAAATTTAATAGCTTGTATGAGTTCGAATACAGCAGTTCTAGATAAATAATGTTTATCTCTATCTTTTGTAAAATTACGATGACACAAATAGCATAATTCTACGATGGAAGTGTAACAAATAATAGAATTTTGTATTGCGTAACTCAGTACTTTTGAAAACGAATCTAACATTCCCTGCAAATATTATTTTTGTATTAAAATGTGCGTATTAATTTATATAAATATTTTAAATATTGCCATTGAAAAAATTGAACTATTTCCAATGTTGAAGTAAAAGAATAATTTAATCAAATTATATTTGCATTATTATTTGCCATTAAATTATAAATTTAAAGTTTCATCTGATCCTTTAGTAAGCTTATGATCTAGTTTTAAGATCTTTGCAGAACTAGTATAAAGATTATTTAATTATTTACATACTATTAGATTATTTGTTAAGTGGAGTGAAAAATATGGTTAGGGGGACTGAAATATGAGTTTTCTACTTCAAAACTTTTTTAGAATATTACCGCAGAGCAATATTGCGCTAATGCGTTGCTCCAAAATTTGTCTTCACCGTGAGTATCATCGGCAATGACAATAGTGGAGTAATAATTAATTAATTTAATTTATTTATTAAACTATTTATTAATTTAATTATTTATTTATAAAATTATTTAGTTTTTAACGTATAAAAAGGTAAGAAAACGTAAGAAAACGTACTGAAATGTACGGAAAAGTACATTTTAGTAAACATACGAATATAAAAACATAAAAATTTGTATGTACCAAAATTTACGTTTCATACTTTTTCATATCTTTTCGTATATTTCCATTTCTGCTTTGATTCAGCTATTGAAAAAATTTGCTAAAAAATGTAGAGAAACCGAAATGTTCGAAAAGTACGGAAACGTATCAAAACATATGGAAACGTAAAAAAAACGTAGAAATTGTCCGAAATGAAAGTCAAACATCCATGACCTCCCACGTGTAGTGACCTCTGAGAAGGGTGCTACTCACGAAGGTGAGGTCCACTATCGATGCTGCCTCGCCTCTTGCAAACGTGGGTTATATTTGCCCCCTAGCGTTGATTTTCCTTACTGCTCCAGTCGACTGCCCAGGCATTGAAGACCCCAGCTATTACCACGGGAGAGTACTGCTTCGCATCCATAGTCAGTCGGTCTAGAAAGTCGGTAAGCTCGTTCATAGTCAGGCTAGGTGGAGCGTAACAGCTGTAGAAATATATTCCGCCCAGTTTGGCATTCACAAAACCATTTTCTGTACTGTTAACATTACCCTGTAATGCATAATTACCGCACGACCAGATAATGGCCTTCGTGCTGGCATCCATTTCCCAGAGCTGTGTCCCCAGGTGCCGGTATGGTTTCGAGATCAACACCAAATCAGGCTTCAGCACCCGCATCGTCTGCGTGAGCAGGTCGTGCGCAGTCTCGCAGTGATTAAGGTTGAGCGGTATTATCTTCATTTGGATCTTTTCCTGATCACTTGTAGTGCATCTTTGTATGTTGGACATCTGATGCTACCAACAACGTGTGCACAGTCCTTTACGCTGCCCTTTTCAGTACAGAGGGCACACTTGGCCTCCTTTTCGCATGTAGCAACCTTGTGACCATCTTCTCCACATTTTACACAGAAATTGGATCGGTCGACTGGACTCTTACACTTGTTTGCAAGGTATCCAAATGCCCAGCATTTAAAGCATTTCACGGGCCTCCTTACTATTCTTATTTGGCAGTTGACCCAGCCTATCCTGATCTTGCCATTTTCCCCAACAATTTTCTTGGACACGGTTGACGCCAATCGTACAGTTGCCGTCTGTGTGCCTCCATGCGCCTTCCACAAGTATTTGACAGCGTCCAGTGGGATTTCAATGCCCTGTCCGACTACACATTTCAATGTCTCGAGAACGTCCTCCTTACTTGTTGCTTCATCGATGTCTTTTATCTCGAGTTCTTCTTCTGGTGTTTTGCTGATCACTGTAGCCTCGTCTCCGAGGAGTTCCTTGATGGCCTTTTGCAAGGAAGGGGCCTCTTCGGTATATCCCCTTGCAATAACAATCAGCATCTCTCCAGTGGCTGTTTTGCGGATCTTGTCTACGCACTTTTGGAGCTCTTGGAGCTCCGAAACTACAAATCAGATGTTTAGCCAATGCATCTGCGATAATCGTGGCTCCCAAATTCGGTATTGGTACTACGATTAAATATTTTGTCAAATGGTATTACATAGTCAATAGATGGCAATTTCCTCGCGAAGTTACTCTTCATTTGCCGACTGTGTCAATCAAGATCTTGTGAAAACACCGATCGGAGTATCTATGATCATCATTGGTTCTCGGGTTTTCAATCGGTCGATTTTCTTCTCTTGGCAACTGGCACAGGTTCGTACAAAATCGAGAATGTCGTTTCGCATTCTCGGCCAATAATACCTTTCTCTGATTTTCTTATAGGTCTGTTTGATTCCATTGTGTCACCTGATTAAACTATCGTGTAAAGTGGATATAATTTCTTGCCTTTCTCCTTTGGCCGGCAATTCCGTTTTTCGATAACAAACGGTGATTTTTATTGGCGTAGCTTCAAAGATGTTCGTCAGTTCGAGCGGTGCTTACCTTCTTTCCCCCTTGTACAATTTTCGAAATTTCCGATTTGAACGTACCCACAAAATTCTCGGCTGCGCCGTTTGATGCGGGATGATATGAGGGTGAGAAACTATGCCTCACTCCTTTTTGTGCCAAAAAATTCTTCACTTCCGCGCAAGCAAATTGTGGGCCGTTCTCTGTAACGATATGGTTCGGTAACTCATGTCTTGCGAATAGCGTATCGAACGCTTCTATTAATGTACTCGCCTTCGTATTTTTTCGGAAATTTATGACTTCGGGCCATTTTGAGTGCGCATCTATCACTATTAAATACATATCATTGTAGAACGGTCCTAGAAAAGCGCAATGGATCCTGTCCCATGCTTTTTCCGGCCACGGCCACGGGGTAAGTGTTACGCAAGGCGAAGTTTTTTGGTTTTCCGAACATATTTTACACGACCTTACTTGGGTTTCGATATCTGTATCGCTCCCCGGCCAGCGCACATACGAGAGCGCCAGTGCTTTTATTTTTACCATTCCGAGATGCGAGTTATGAAGTTCTTCTAGAACTTGTTGTTGCAGACAATCCGGTATTACAATCCTGTAACCCCAAAGCAAACAGTTTTCTTCGACCAAAAATTCGTTTTTCTCTTAAAAAAAATTTTTTTTCTTCCTCCAACAATTCTTTACAGTTACTCGGCCAGTCGACTATACATAATTTTATTACTTTTGCTAACGTTTTATCTCGCTTTGATTCGCGCGCAACATCTTGCCACACGATTATGTTCGGGTTCTGGGAGACGTAGTGCATTGTTCAAAATTCCGTGGCAAAACATTCGTGTCGTCATCCGTGACAAATCTAATTGTGATTACTTTAGTCTGCATTGCAATACTTCAAATGTGTCATTAATTCGCGGGAACGATCTTTTAGTTATCATTAAGTGAGGGTTCAGCGTAATTTTAAAATTTCCGCAAACTCTGATTTCGCTATTGCCTTTGTGTACCGGAACAATCGGCGCACAGTAGCCGATTTTGCCCATGTACGTGGACATAGGGGAATTTTCAAAATGTCTTCAAATGATTCAGTATCTTTATGTTTCTATTGTTTGTGAAAACTCCCGAATAGGAACCAAAATTTTATAACATTCTAATTACTCGTTCATTGTAGAGAGAGTGTTGACATTTTACTCACTTTACGTTTTTACGATTTTTTGCAAATTTACAAATAATTAATGATTTTTACATTCACCAATAATAAATCAAGGCTACTTAAACTACTTTTAACTAAACATATACACGGTGCTAATAAAAAAATTATATAGCTCGGTACCAATGGATAGAGGAGGAAAATCTAAGATATACGTCCATCCTTAATTTTTCGATATGGTGCCTAGATCCGGAGATATGGGCAATTGAAAATTGGGTGATTCGACGAATGAACGCGCGGCGACAAGAGAAGGCTGGCGGAGAGCCGCGCCAAGTGGGGAGCGCTCGCTGGCCGCGGCTTCAGCGCGTATGTAAGCGTGCACCGAGCGCTCTCGTATTCTGCTGTTATTTAGTAATTAAGTATTTTAAGTTATTGACTAAAATTCTTGTACAACTAAAAATCAAATTTTTAATGCAAGAATCATAATAAATCAAGCTTACATTTATTTACACATTTTAAAATTAAATAGCTGATTAAGTAATAAAGCAAGTTCGAAATTATTTTTAATAATAAAAAAAATTAAATTCATACTTTCGAATAAACAATGCCAGCGAAGTTTTAAAAATTTTTAAAACATTTTATGTGATATTAATGTCGCTAAATAAAGAGAAGTCTTTATTTACAACGTACTAAAAATATCACTATTTACTTTTGTTTACAGATTAATTATTAAATTATTTTAGCTAACTTCAAAAAATTTACTTAAAGAATATCAAATAATTTCGATATTTTTAAAAAAGAAATATGAATAAAACATAAATAAAATTAAAAGAAAATGAAACTCGACAGAGAAGTCTTAATTGCCTCAACGTGCTTTTTCACGTGGGAAAATTGCGATTTAATAGCTCGACTTATGTTTTACCGCTAAAACGCAACACTTTCTTATTGCAAATCGGAAATTTAAAGTAGTATTTTCTTTAGCAAAAAAGTAGCTCTTTAAACAAAAAGTCTACGATATCGTCGGGACAATATTTCTGACTTGTTTCTTAAAGTACTAAATAAAGTACTCTAAGGCAGAATATATTTGTTTTATTCATTTCAAAAATTCGGCCAAAAATAGAGGATCTAAATATATTTGGCAACGTAAAGGCCGCTACATGACTAGGCTTCGTGACGGTGCTCGAGCACACATGATAGAGAACATGAATGACATCGATGCAATCCTTGCGAATCACACCGTCACAAACATGGACGATACGTTCATAAAATAACACAACCCAAAAGAATGACTAGGTCAGGGGATCCGTGGCACTGATCGCGCGGGGCTCATCAAAACGGGCTACATAAATATTACTTCTTTAACCGGGCACATTCAGCAAATTCGGAAGTATCTCTCTAATTCAGATTCGTATCACTTATTTGGAGTGGCAGAGACATAGCTTGGGCCGGCGATATCGGATGAGGCTATCGGCGTTGAAGGCTTCCGCGTTATCAGACAGAATAGAAATCGCGAGGGTGGAGGCGTTGCACTCTACGTCAGGAAGGGATACCGAGTCGAGATAGTTGCGCAGTCAGATACGGTGGGTCCAGAAAAACCTGGGGTCCCTGAGTACCTCATGTGTGCGACCACCATACCGCCCCCCGCAAATCTCTTACCGTAAAAATCCTACGTTTCTGAATGATCTTCGTGTTCACTTCGATTATAGTCATAAGATTATTATGGGAGACTTCAATGCTGATCTGCTGAAAGACAACAATGAATCTAGGTCGCTTCTTAAGCTCATAGATGAGTTGTCCCTCCAGCTAGTCCATCATGGCTCCACGCATATCACTCCCACCTCCAGCACCTGGATTGACATAATACTCACAGACACTAACGACACTTACATTAAACCACAGAACATTGAACCCCCCTTCAACAGTAGGCATAACATTATAAGTATCTCGCTCCTTATACATAAGGACGTACCAGTCACTCATCGAGACAGCTATCGAGATTTTAAAAATATCCACTCCGATGTGTTAAATAACCTGCTTAGCCAATATTGTTGGGACTCGATGATACACGACATCGACGAATTTAATTTCCATGCATCGGTCGGGGATCTAAGGTCTAACCCAATGGAGGTTGTCGAGCAATTAGCTCCACTAAGGCTGGCTAAGATACGCTAAAAAGCGCTTCCCGTTGGTTGGCTCCGAGATCAAGGCCCCGTGCAGAAAGAGGGACGCGACATACAAACGATATACACGTACAGGTAGCCCTGCATGGAGAGTTCATCAGACTGCATGATTTGGCAGAGCTTAAAATGTCTGAGACACGGAAAAGCTATTACCAGGAAAGGCTTACGTAGCCTCAAGCTGCTTCCTTCCAAGGGGGAAGACCTGAATGGCATAACAAACAATACTAAAACTTACGGAGGATATCCGGTATGCCGTGGACCAACGACAGATCACGCAACTTCTTTTATTTGATTTCAGTAAGTCTTCCGACAGGGTTTCCTACACCCGCATACTTATGAGGCTCCGAGAAGTCGGAGTGTCCAGGGCTGCGCTCAAGTGGTTTATCTTTTATTTAGGGGGTAGAGAGCAGCTTGTTAAAACAAGATCTCTTGGTCAATCGCCGTCTCTACCGGTAAACCTCGGCGTACCACAGGGCTCATTCCAGGATCCCCTGTTGTTCTGCCTCTACATTAATGATGTGTGTGATGTCTTGGGAATTGGTGTGCAGCATATCCTTTATGCGGATGACCTCCAAAGTTACACCATCATAACTATCGACGGTATCGCGGAGGGAACTAATAGGTTAGAGAGTGCTGCAGAGGCTGTATCGGCTTCGGCCGATAGGGTTGCGCTCACACTCAATGCGGGTAAAAAAAAAATTATTGTCATCGGTTCAAGCCACCTCATGTGTAGGTTGAGAGGCACGGAGTTACAGGGAATGCGGGTTGAGGGAGTACTGATACCGTTCTCGGAATCAGTAGTGAGTCTGGGGGTCACCCTGGATTCGACACTCTCCTGAACAAAGCATATAGATGCCCTGACAAATAAGTACAACCGAACACACTATAGTTTGAGATTTTTCCGTAAATACACCTCGCAGTCTCTACGTAAGAGACTGGCTGAAGCCCTTCTGTTTCCCCACCTTGATTACTGTTCGATAGTGTACTTAGACGCATTAGCACACACAAAACGCAGAATACAGACACTTTTAAATTCAGGTGTCAGGTATGTGTTGAGCGTTGGGGGGATTCATCACATCACCCCTCATAGGATTAACCTGGGCTGGCTGCCTGTGGAAAGCCGCAGGTCATGCTTTATGGCCGTGCTCATTTAAAAGGTCCTACACATGCGTACTCCGGAGTACCTGGATAGCTTGCTAATGAGGTATACGGCTAGGCTGCCTGTGAGGGACCATAAAAAGGAACTCATGAGCCCTACAGTTTGTACTGAATTCGGATTGAAATCATTATCAGTCCAAGCGGCGCATCTATGGAACTCTGTTCCATCTGCTATCAGGGACGCGGCATCCCTCAGTACCTTTAAGCAGCTGGCTTGGACACATTTTACAGAATTAGATTCTTGATGTATTGTAAACTATACTACTAACTGACTTACATGACGCATATATATAACACGAAAATTTGACTGTCAAAACTTGACTAAACTTTTCATGGGCAGCGTATCGTCCGCTGTCCATCTTTGTATTCTTTATGCAATAAATTACAATACAATACAATACAAAAAATTATTATGAGAAAAAGCCCTAATTATTCGGAAAAGTCTGTATCCAATACATTAAATCTTTTTTAAAATATTTTTAAGATGTTTTTATGTAACAATGAGAGAAATAAATTTGAATAATCAAAAACTTTTTGGGGCTATTCAAAGTAAATTGGACCAGTGTAAAATGTTTGACAAGCAGCTCAGCATAAAAAAATTCTTTTAATCCACAAGGAAGAAAAAGAACATTCACACAGTCCAAACTACATTAAGCACATTTGGAGACCGGTTTGTACAACTAACCCTCATAAAATAAAAATTTTTAGGGACAAAGAATAAGCATTTGAATATTAAACACATTTATTCAAAACATAAGTTGTCTCATGTCGAGATTCATCTTGAGAGCAAATTTCCCACCCATCAAATTCTGTTGCCACGTACCAGGAAAAGAAATCAAACAGACTACATACGTTTTTACATGTAATAAATTCATTTTTAGAGGTCAATAAACATAAACATTTAGACTATTTAATTAATCCCTTTTTAAACATACTGACAAATAAAAATAAAAACATTGACCATTTAATAATTAAACTGAAAGAACATTATCAATCTTGATATAATGTGGATCGTAATGGGAAAATATTGTTTTTAAAATTGATTTGGAACGTATCAATTTAATCATTTTACATTACCCCATTTTTCCGATCGATCTCTAAGGTAACGAGAGTGATGGCATGTCGTCAAAATGAATCTGAATCCCCTTATTTTATAACAAAATTAACAAATTCAGAAATCTACAGAAATCTTGGACTCGACTAGATTCAACTTTTCCCAGCATTAGCCAACCAAACTACGCAGTGAGCATATGTTATCGATTTCGGAGGTAACGAGAGTAATGGCGTGCCATCAGAAAAATTTGGTGGGCCAATAATTATGCTGAAAATGTTATCTCTAGTCGAGTGACAGATTGCGGCAAACGTCACTATTTATCAAGTTGGGTATAAAATAATGAGATTCACATTCGTTCTGATGGCACGCCGTTACTCTCATTACCTTCATGAACTAGCAAATGACAATTTTCTCATGTGAAAAACCACGTTTTGGCAATTAAGACTTCTCTATCGAGTCATTTTTTCGCTCAAAAAGGTCTAGTCAAATTCTTTAATGACCGTTGAAAAATTTTGAGCTGCGCCGTAAATAAAATGAATTGTTCTTGAGAGCAGTAATGTTATTTATGCTTTATTCATATTTCTGTTATTCTTTTCTAAGCAATCGGGTACTTCTTTTTTAAAAATATCGAAATTGTTTGCTATTCTTTAAGTACATTTTTTTAAGTTAGCTAAAATAACTTAATAATTAATCTGTAAACAAAAGTAAATAGTGATATTTTTAGTTCGTTGTAAATAAAGGCTTCTCTTTATTTAGCAACATTAATATCACATAAAATGTTTTAAAGATTTTTAAAACTTCGCTGGCATTGTTTATTCGAAAGTGTACGAATTTAATTTTTTTTATTATTAAAAATAATTTCGAACTTGCTTTATTACTTAATCAGCTATTTAATTTTAAAATATGTAAATAAATGTAAGCTTGATTTATTATGATTCTTGCATTAAAAATTTGATTTTTAGTTGTACAAGAATTTTAGTCAATAACTTAAATACTTAATTACTTAATATTTTGACGAAGCGTTGCCAAACAGCAGAATACGAGAGCGCTCGGTGCATGCGTACATACGCGCTGAAGCCGCGGCGAGCGAGCGCTCCCCACTAGGCGCGGCTTTCTGCCAACCTTCTCCTGTCACCGTTTTTATTAGCACCCTATACATTATAATCTGTATGAAAATAAATTTTTATGCAACAATTTAAAAAAATTAAAGAAGTAATAGCACATAATACGAAAATTTTTAATTTTAGATTTTTTAAAATAATTTCTAAAAATGTTATAATTTATTAATAAATTTTATCAAAACAATATATAATGTATAAAGATTTTTAAAAATGGGTTTTATTATTATAAAATAAATTTTAATACAAAAATTTCAAATGTAAAGTTTTAAATACAGCGCACGGATCGCGCTTCAGTCGTGTCGCCACGGTCGCCGTAGCTAGTTTTTGACAACCGATTGCTTTTAGTAACTGCTATATGTGTGTTGAGGTTAACCGTATTTGTTTATCCTATAATAAAGTAACGTGTAGAATTTTCAAAGATCGTCAACGAAAATACCCCTGGACATAATAGTACTATTTCAAAGCAGGTAAATTTGAAAGTTCCCTTATCACTTCAAGCTGTCAAGCTACAAAAAGAACTTTCAT
Organism: Ormyrus rosae; assembly: GCA_035047165.1. NCBI lineage: Eukaryota > Metazoa > Arthropoda > Insecta > Hymenoptera > Ormyridae > Ormyrus > Ormyrus rosae. The sequence goes on from JAWWML010025035.1 coordinate 13,571, forward strand.
TTTTCTGTTTCAGGTCTTATTTAGCCATGATTTTAAAGTACTTTTTTATATAGTGTTATGTTTTAAATGCTATTTTAAAAGTGCATTTGATGCAATAAGTGCTGTTACAGATATATAATTCTAAGCCCTATGTCAGCATTGTCTGATACTACAGACATTATGCTGCTTTTAACATCATGCACATGGATCACTGTAAGCTTCCACTTATTGAAGAGAGAATTATAAAACAGATATTAATTTATAGTAATGATCCTGATATTGTTACAAATAGTTAATTCAATCTTTAAATGACAGGGTTCGACAGAGAGATAATAGGAAAGAGTCATGTTAGTTTATCTTCATGACATTGGAGTACGATAAGAAGAACTTAATCATCTTTGATGACTTTCAAGAAAACTAGTGGTAATTATAGCTTAAAAATTGTGTTGATGCGAGTGAACATTTTTAGAAGAAAACAATAAGTTCTGTTATTGTTTTTTCTTGAAAATTTTAATATTTTGGAGTTTGGCGTAAGCCAGAGACTGAACCGATAGATGGATTGTCAAATAGGGCTTAAAATCTTTGTTTTTTGTATCTTTCCAGAGTTAAGCTGTGTTTCAGTTGAAGTATTTTGGTTTACTATTTTTAAGTAAAGAAAATTTGAGAAAATTCATGATATTTGTTAAAATTAATCAATTTTTTTTAAGTAAACCCAAATATTTTAACTAAAAAACAGCTTCAGTCTGGAATGACATCAAAAACAAAGATTTTAAGCCCTGTTAGATGAAAATTCATCTATCGGTTCATTCTGGAGTTTACGCCAAAGCAAACAATTTAAAATAGCTATATCTCTGGATCAAATGGGCCTACAGAGTACAGTTTGGGTTTATTTGATCATAATAAGCTATATTTTTAATATATATTTTTTTAAAAACTCTTAATATTAAGGATTTTTTGTTTTTGGTGTATTTTCAAAGGCAAATGATGAGTATAAGACCCCCTTAGCCTTCCAAAAAAATTCCGAAGGAATCTTACAAGACAATAATTCAGAAAATATTTCACGGAATATGTAAGTTATATTTCAGTAATATTCCACATGCCAGCATCCCGTACGTAAAAGAATTACAGTATTCACTATAGTAAAAATTATATTCATAATCATAGTAAAACTATATTAAACGTATAATAATTTATAGTCTTCAACTGTATAGTATAACTATATAATATAATATTTACTACAAGAGGCTAGCACGGGCCAACCTGGCTGTCAGTTCGACTCCTTAATTCACCTCTGGATCCTGGAAAGTCGCACCAGGACCCAGGTGGTGCCCACCCGAGCACACATATACCCACCCGATAATTAATAATTAAATAGAATAAAAGAGTGGAGGGAGGTATCTGGACAGTACAAGAGACAATAGAGCGGGCTGGAAAGCAAAGGAGTTTGATAAGGGGATGTTTCTGCAGACACTGGAAGGAACAC
>JAWWML010025045.1:0-15032 GCA_035047165.1 Ormyrus rosae
TAGATATACTTTCTGTTTATCTACGCCCTGAAATTGGCTACTCGGTGTCATCGAGCATTTTGTCCAACAACCCTGCGCCACTCATACTTGACGCCCTTCTTCATAAGACGTGGGAGTGGGCGGCTATCATGGCAAAGATTTTTAGGAATTTCCGATACCATAACGCCATGCCTAGGAAGCGCCTGAGCTGCTTTAGGTTTCTAGGCTTCGGGGTATTGCATTACAGGTGCAATATTCTCTGGTTCTGGTCGAAATCCTTCGAAATTGACCAGCACGCCCGGATACCTTACTTCGTGCCGGTCGAAAACACTTTTCTCTCTGTTGATGGATAGGCCAACTTACTTCACTCGTCCGAGCACCTTCTTGAGCCCTTGGATGCCCGGAAAAAGATGCCGTGACGATAATAATACCATCTAGGTACGAGAAAGCGTGGGTTCTAACTCGGGTCCAATCACTCGATCTATGAGTCTTTGAAACGTCGCCCCCGCGTTCGGTAACTCGTACGGCATCCGGGTAAATTGAAGTAACCCCAAACCGGGTAATGTGAACGCGGTGATTGGCCGAGAAGCCTCCTACAGGGGTATCTGGTGATACGCGCTGCTCAAATCCAGGGTAGATACGTAGCACTCTGACTGCAGTTTGCGTAAGATTTTGTCCATGTTCGGTAATGGATACGTGTGCGGTTTAGACACTGCGTTGACTTTCCTGAAGTCTATGCAAAACCGGTATTTATCGTTTGCTTTGCGCACCTTTACAACCGGACTGGACCATCCGCTAATTGATGGTTCAACTACTCCGGTCCCAGCATTTCTCGCACTTGAGCGTGCATTTCCTCTTGAATTTTTTGGGATACTAGATACTGTTTTTGCCTAATCGGCCGAATGTCTCCAATGTCGATGACGTGTTCGGCCCAAGTCGTGAAGTCCAATGTTGCGCCTTGGGGTGGCATGCTTCGATCTATCAATTCTTGAAGCTTTTGCTGCTCCTCCAGTGTATTGTCTGCCAGGCCGACAGACGCTATCTTACTTGGCTCGCCTGGCTTCGGTTATGCGAAGGGTTGACTCTTGTTGTCGGTCTTGCTAGGTGGCAATAAAATCGCGGTATTCACGCTCACGATTTCTAGGGGTACTTTTCTTCCTGCGGCTCTCACAAGCAACTGATCCGTGTCGGGGTCGTGCTTCGTTCCGAAAGCCTGCATAAAATTTGCTCCGACGTAGCAGTCTTCGTCGAGACGGGGAATGGCCGAGACTAAAACGTCTTTGGTCACGTCTGCCAAATTAAATGGGAGGGTCACGTAGCCTGATACGCATAGCGGAAGATTCCCGGCGGCTCGTGCATCTGAACGGTAGACCGGGACAAATTGACGTTCGGTGGCTGTAGCTAGCTGTAACCCGATCGCTCGCATCACCGTGCGCGATGAGCCTGTATCGTAGAGGGCTTTTATTCTGTATTCCCCTACCTGCACTTCTAACTACCATCGTGTCTCGTTAGTAGGCATAGGGATTTGACCTAGATCTAAATTCCACTCTGTTTTTTCGGCTCGATCTCGGCGTATGCTCACTTCCCTTGATTTTCTTTCTTGGATTCCGATGAGCTGCCGGGAGAGCGTACGGAGACGTGCGCATCGGTCTGACTCTCTTTCGGGGTCGGCGGGCTTGCATCGACGTGCCTGACCCCGTCTAGCCGCCCCGCTTGCCGTTTCCGGAACATTTCGGACGCGACGCTTGGTAGATTCCAGCAACGCCGCATCCCCAGCAAGTTACTTTTGGCTTGGGCTGCTGGGAAGGAGGTGATTTAGAGTAAGCCTCCTTTGCAGGGAAGCCCCAAAAACGCCTGAGGCCCACAAACAGCAGTCGATAGAGGGAGGACAGACAAAGAAAAAAAAGAAGGGAGATAGTGCAACCTCCAAGGAGGCTGAAAGCTCCAGCCTGGGAACTAAAAAACAAACGCAGCCTGAGAAGGAGTGGCAGAAAGTTGCCACCAGGCAGAAGAGGAAGGAACAGCAGAGGAAGAAGAAGGAAAAGAAGAGAAGGAATGACGCTCCTAACTCATAGAAGAAAGTACTCAGGAAAGGGAAAAACCGAAGGTTGAGGCAATAGTGCTGAAACCATCGGAGGGGAAAACCTAGGCTGATATCCTCGGAGGAATCTGCACTCAGCTAAAACCCACCGATCACGGTATGACGATTAAGGACATTCGCAAGAGTCAAAAAGGCGATGCCCTTATCAAGATCAAAGAGGCATCGGCGCAGAAAAACGAAGACTTTGCAAATGCCTTGAAAAAGGCCGTCGGGCAAAACGCGAGCTTACACACTCTGATCCCAAATATTACAGTGGAAGTCAGGGATGTGGATAGCTGCGCCTCGGCCGACGAAGTCAAGGCAGCTCTCATTGAAGGACTTGAGGGTTACGAAGGCTCCCTAGACGTACGACTCACGGGAGCGAATAAGGCCGGTAAACGGCTAGCTCTCGTGACCGTCACGGAAGACGTGGACCAAAAGTTACAGAAGTTAGGCAAGATCCCCGTCGGTTGGGTCTACTACGGTTTGCGGCTGCGAACCCAGGTCGAGCGCTGCTTCAAGTGCCTCGGCTACGGGCACTGCGGTCGCGGCTGCAAGGGCCCAGACAGGAGCTCCGTCTGCTTCCCATGCGAGAAGCAAGGACACAAAGCGGCGGAGTGCAAAATTATTGTCCGCAAGTGCTACCTCTGCCAAGGGACGAAACTTGAGGAGGTGAACCACATAGCTGGTTACGGGGCTTGCACGGTTTTCCGAACGGCCTTAGCCAGGGTCCGCAACAATGGCTAAGACCCTACAGGCGAGTCTGAATAGAAGCAGGATGGCGCAAGACCTGCTCACGCAGATCTGTCTTGAGTTGGAAGTAGACATTGTTCTTGTCAGCGAACAACATCGGGATGGAGATGCGGGGGTGTGGTATCGCGACGATCTCGGTTCTGCAGTGCTTTGGGTCTTTAACCCACGTCGCTTTCGAGTGGCGTGCTATCGATCTGGCCGTGGCTTCTTTTGGGTGCGGAGCGAAGGCGTAAACTACGTTAGCTGCTACCTCATTCTGAACGAGGTCGTCGAGGGCTTCCAAATTAAAATGGATGCTCTCGAGGATGTGACCAAAGATATGGAGGGGGAGCTGATAGTGGCCGGGGATTTTAACAGCAAAGCTCTCGAGTGGGGGGAACCCGTGCCGGACTCCAGAGAGAGACGAGTGATGGACATGGCATCCAGATTGGGGCTGGTGGTCCTAGATACCGGCTCCACGTCATTACCGGGAGACCATCCTTGATATATCTCTCGCGACGGAGCATCTGGCCGCACACGTGCGGGACTGGCAGGTGATCGAGGACTATACAGCCAGCGATCACCAGTACATCACGTTCCGCGTTCGGGATGTCGCGCCGGTCCGGGCGACGGTCGAACGGCGCCCTGTCAGATGGGTCGTTGCGAAGCTAGATCACGAAGAAGCTCTCTAAAGCGCTAGAACGTGGACAGCAAATCCTGGTGGAGATACCGAGGAACCCAACGCTCTCCGAGCGGGCTGAAGCGGTGACGAAAGCGCAGTTGCGGCGACAATGTCTGCGACTCCGCCGCATAGTCCAAAGGGCTCAAAGGCGCGATCGCGATGCCGCTAGAAAGACGCGTTCGCTAAGAGCGAGCCCATGAGCGGGGTGGTAATGGACGAAATCGTCGATACCCTTTTCCCCATACATCCCAAACGCTGGGATGAACCCCTGGAACCAAACGGCTCCGAGGCGCCGCCATTTACTCCGGCAGAGTTGGAGAAAGCTTTACGCTCCATGATGAATAAGAAGGCGCCGTGGCCGGATGGTCTACCGGCCGAGATACTGAAGGCGGTGGTAACGAGCCATCCTGAACTCCTGCTTAGCATGTACAACTCGTGCCTTAAAGCGGGCATATTCTATTCCCACTGGAAAGAGGCGAGACTTATGCTAATAAGCAAGGGGAAAGGACCAGTAGATGCTCCGTCATCGTATAGACCCCTGTGTATGCTGGACACCGCCGGGAAACTCCTGGAGAAGCTAGTGAGACCCCGCCTCCAGGCGGCGCTAGCAACATCCGGCGACCTCTCCAAGAGGCAGTTTGGCTTTCGGAGAGGAAGGTCCACCATCGACGCTATCCAGGAGGTAGTGGAAGCGGCCAGGAGCAAGGAAAGGGGGAATCATTTTTCCCGCCCCATATGTCTCCTGGTAACACTAGATGTCAAAAACGCCTTCAACTCGGTCAGGTGGAAGGACGTGCTGGAGGTACTGGAGTGGGACTTCAAGGTACCTCGGTACCTACTCCGAATCATCGGAGACTACCTGAAGTACCGTTTCATACTATACGATACGGTGGAGGGCTCCAAGCTGAAAGAGCTAAAATCTGTGGCGACCCAAGGCTCCATCCTAGGACCCGATCTATGGAATATTTCCTACGACGGGATCCTTCGATTGGATATGCCGGAAGGCTCCTTCCTGATCAGGTACGCAATATGACGCTAGCACAGACGCGACTCGATCAGGTGATGTGCCGAATTCGCCGTTGGATGGGCGATTATGGGCTGGAACTAGCGGAGGCCACAACTGAGGTCTTGCTCCTCACGAATAAGTGCATACCCAGAGTGCAGCCGTTGAAAATTGGAGAAGTATTGGTACAGACCAAGGCGTCCGTGAAGTACCTGGGGGTGATGCTAGATACGAAGCTCACCTTCTGGGAACAAATTCGGAGGTCCGCGGACAAAGCGGCGGTGGTGGCGGCCTCCCTTTGCAGGGTCATGGTCAACGTCGGTGGACCAAGTCCCTGCATCAGGCGGTTGCTACTGCACGCTGCCGAGTCCGTGATGCTTTACGGCGCTGAAGTCTGGGCCGACGCGCTGCGGTACGAGATGCGCCCTTCGTGTTGCGAGTTCTCGGAGACGGCTTCCCTAGTGGTCGCGGGGGCCATCCCCATAGACCTTCTAGTCCAGGAGCGGAAGTTCGTCCACCAAATAAAAAGGACTCTTAGACAAGCGGAAGCCAAAAAGCGGGCCATGGGGCAATCCGTGGCCTGCTGGCAGGACCGGTGGAACCAGGAATCGCGCGAAAGATGGATTGCCAGGCTAATAAGCCAGGTGGGCCCGTGGATCGGTCGGCAGCACGGAGACGTAAATTACTACCTTACCCAGCTGCTGACTGGCCACGGGTACTTCCGCTCGTACCTCCATAGGATGAGCAAGGTGGCGGACCCCAACTGTATATACTGAGGTTTCGCCAAAGATGACGTCCACCACACGTTCTTTGTATGCAAGCGGTGGCAAGAAGAGAGGAGCGGACTAGAGGACGATGTCGGAAGGATTACCCCGAAAGACATCGTCCCGGTCATGCTTGCCAGCATCGAGAACTGGGGGAGGGTCGCCAACTTCGCCGAGGCCATCTTGAAACGAAAGAAGGCGGACCCTCCCCTAAGGTAAGCAGGAAGTAATTTTTCAAGGACGTAGAGTGCCCCGATGGCAATCACCGTGGTCCTCTCCACGAAGTAATGTCTAATGGCGGATTCCGAGGCGGGGTTTAGAGCCGGGGGGAGGAGACGACCCCCTGACGGTCTATCAATGATTTTCTCCTTCCTGTACAGAAAAAAAAGTATACGTTTCAGTTGAATCAACAAATTCAAATTCTACTTTTTTTTTAAAACTAATCAAATAAATTTAAATTAGAATTATTATTATTTAATGAACATTATGATATTCTTGATTATTTTAAAAATAATATAAATTTAGATCTTAATAAGATTTGAAATAAAAATAATTATAAACGAAAAATTTATTGTAAATATTGTTTACCAACTATAGTAAAATTGAAAATAATTGCCAAAATAATTTAAGTAATCAGATAATTAGTAATTTTAATACAAACATAGAAATGATAAAACCAGTTAAAATTAAGGTTATTTCAGATGGAAATTGTTTATTTCGTTGTTTTTCTTTTTTTTTATATAACTTGCAAAATTTTCATATGAAAATTTGATTACAAATTGTAAAAAATGTTAAAAATAATTGGATTAGTTATCAAAAATTTATTTTAGGAAATGAATATTATAAAAAAATTTACAATAGTGATGATTTTTTTAATTACATGTCTAAAAATACAATTTTCGGAAATGAAACTGAGATTCGAAGTTTCGTTGAAATATTTAACGTATACGTTTCTGTTTGTTCAAAAAATTCAAATTCTACGTTTGGTTTTAGTAACAATGAAAATAAATTTATATATTTTAAAATGTTTTATAATAATATCCATAAACGAAAAATTGATTATCAAAATTGTGTTGAAAATAAAAAAATTAGATTAGGAATATTTAGAGAAAACAATTCAAATAACAAAAAAAAAATTAATAAATTAAAAGATAAAAGAAAACTTATTATGGAGAAATGAGTTACAAATGTAAATATTGTTTTACTATGTATTGTAAAGAAGAAAAGAAAAGTAAAATTGTTGTCATAATGGAAAAATTATTTTATCTCCTTTAAGCTCTTATAATGAATCTTTTAAAAATGTATTATTAAATGATACACATTTTAGGCATTTTATTAGATATTACAACAGTTTGTACTCTTTGGCTACTTTTAGTTGTAATGTAATTCATGAGCATCAGAAAGCAATATACAATTTAAAAATTCAAGGTCAGGTATGTTATATAACACCAAACACTTTATTACCAGTAAATAATAACGAACTATATTACGGTCAGCTATACATATATGATACAAATATTGGAACTAAAAAACGATTAAAATCAAATAAAAATGTAACAGAAAAATATTTAGAATTACTAAATAATATTTTCATCAATAATCCATATTCAAAACATTACAAATATTTATATCAAATAACAAATGAACAAAATCTTCCGGAATATAAAATGTATTTTATTAGAAAAAACGGTAAACAGAAACATAGATATAATAAACCACTGACATCTGAATGTGCTTCTATAATATCTAAAATTGGTGTACCTTATGATTATAACCTATGTGTATATCCTAAAGAACAACATAAAAATGAAATAAAACACGTTTATTTAAGCAAATTGTCACATCACGTAGATCCTATGGTTTTCCCTATTCTGTTCCCAGCTGGTGATTTAGGTTGGAGCATCGGTTATAAAAAGAGGCCTGATGGCAAACAGAATGAAAATCTTACAATGTTACAACATTATGCTTACAGATTAGCATATTGTCCAAATTTGAACAATTTTAGTCCATTATTATACAGCGGTAGATTAACAAAGCAATTTTTTGTACATGCTCAGACCATGATAGAAAATGATAGGATGAATTTTCTTAGAAACAATCAAAAGCAGTTATGAATTGAGTGTTACCAAGGATTAGTAGATCATGTTCTTAAAAATGCTTCTAATAATTCTAATAATTTTAAGACAAAAGAAAGATTAGGAAATATTTTTATTTTACCAGCAATTATAGCTTTAATTTCGAACGGCGCAGGTACACCCGCTTATACAAGGTGTCTCCTTTTTATCAATCCACGCAAATAATTTCTGAATTTGACCTTTTCAGAAAATATGCTTAAGACAACAGTTTCTTCGCTAGGAGGAGGCCGCACATCCATTACTTCAAATTTGATCTTAACCTTCATATTCAAGGTCAAATTAAGTAGCAATTTATGACACTTTTCATAGTTTATCGACCCTCAGAAATTGACCTTCTTCAATGTTGCCTAATGTTATTCTGTTGAAATTTGAAAGCAATGTAAGCGTAATTACAAAATCCTAAGAATTCAAGATAAAAATTTTTGTTTTGACTTCTTTACTCAAAGAGGTTGCACAATACAAAAAAAATTTCATAGAATAATAACTGCTTAGAATTCGCTAAAGAATGTGCAGGAATTTTTTCAGAAGTTTTTGAGACGTTTTTTGGATTTTTGGAGGTGGCCCAGTTTGAAAATCCAAAAATGTCCCAAAAAATTTTGAAAAAATTCACACGTCTCCTTTGACTGTTTTTAAATATTTTTGTTCTTTAACATGTTTACATAAAGTTGATTTTTTTTAGTAAATGAATGCCAAAGTTTTATTTGATACTACCTTCTTTGAACCCATTTTAAAGCAGCTATTTTGAAGCATCCGTTTTAGTTTTTTTAAACTGCAAACGGCATTTTAAAGGCAAGAAAAAAAGAAAATTGATTACATAATTTTTTTTATCTAGAGATATTAAAACTTAGAGATATAAAAAAAATATGAATTTTATGCAAAAAAAGTGGTCGAAAATTGTCATTTTTTATTTTAAATCGAAAAAACTTATATTTAAGTGCATTTTTTTTTATTTTTGTTTGTGATGAAATGTTTTCGATTTTAAAAATGATATGTACGCGCTTTATTAAAAGACTGGCACGTAAATGAATATTGGACTCTCAAAGTCCCAAATATTGGAACTGTCACAATTTCATAGGAAATAACTGCCTTAAATTTTATCAGCCATGGGTACGCTTGATTAAAATACTTGAAAAGATATACGTAGGTCTATTGCAGTTCCTCAAAAAGCAAGCACCTATGATACTAATGATTGCGTTATTTTTATTAACAACTCTGTTCACCTTGTAACGGTCGGCTAGTCAGCCGTTGCATGAAATTTAATATATAAAAATCCAAAACTCAACGCGAAGTCAATCGGTGAAAAGAGAATGAGAGCCGGAAACTCTCGACAACGTGGTGGGATGCTTTTCTCTTCGCGTACTCGCTGGCTCTCTTCTGCTGCGCTGCTGCCACTACGAAGCTGAATACGGGGATCGCGGAAAAGCTAACTAAATAAGTAAGCAACACGTAGCTAAAAGGCAAAACGTGGTTTATTGACAAAAAGAACAAAGAGGAAACAAAAATAGTGTTAGTTACACGAATCGCGAAGCAGCAGGCGCGAGACGGCCAGACGAGCGGCACGGCGTGAGGGAGATCGAGAGAGAGAGAGAGAGAGAGAGAGAGAGAAAATAAATCGAAAATCGCCCAGAACGGGCACTTACAATTCGGATGCGAAGACGCTGCGAATCTTCTCGCCGGGAAGTCTATTCTCTCGCTGCAGCTCTGGAAACAATCGGACACAGGACAGGGCGCGCACGCACAGCCGCAATCAGGAAGTCTCACGCACGAAAAATTAGTCGCAATCGAGTTGCACAAAGGACCGGGTCAGCATCGGTCGAAGGCGCGAGACAATCTGCCTAAACGCGACACCGCGTTCTCTCTCTCTCTCTCTCTCTTACCTCAGCGCCCTCCGCATCGTCTGTTCTCCTCAGCACCTGTAATATTCTAACAAGAATTAAAATTTGAAAATACGTAATGGTTACGAGAGCGAGGATTGTAACGTTCGTTACAACCTCCGGGTGCATCATGCATACATAATTTCAAACTGGTGCTCCAAAGATTCTAAAATTGATTTTTTACAATTTCTACGATATAAAACTGTTTTAATATTATTATCAAATGACCCTTGTTCCATTATAAAGACGTCTCAGTTTAAGATGCTTCGTAGTCCTTAAGTTTAAAAGTTGAATTATATCTGAACTAAGTCTTTAGAATTACAATAGTTAAAGTATTTGCATTGGTGCAATCTCGAATTTCTTTCAGTATAGGAGTTTTATTCTACAAATCATATACATAATAATAATATATTTCTATTGGAATTTGAGGTGCGATTGATGAAGGCACTTATAATTAAATTGAAATATATCTGATAAAGTTTTGACTAGATCCCAGTCTAGTCGACAATGCTATTACCGAAATGAAATATTATATATAAAATATTCAGAAATTTTGTTTAATTTAAAATAAATACAAATTTTTTTATAACACTCAGGCAAAAACGTCCACACGAGGGTAAAATCACTTTCTCGCACTAGTATCGAAATATACTATTTTGTCTTAATTGCTGTCTCCCTCTGATCATATGAACACTAAATCTCAATCAAGAATGTAAGGCAATGTTAACAACCAATTTATTTTTATAAGTAATTAATATGATTTATTACATAATAATATATGTATAATAAGTCTTATATTATTGCAGAATTGTACGTTTCAATGCTGTTGGTACTGGAACACCAGATCTATTTCTACTCGCTCTGGTTACGCTTCTTTCTTTCATAGATTCAAAATATGAAAAATATGTATTTGATAAATCATAGAGATTGACCTGCAACATAACAAATAATTATTAACTCGCGATTAATTCAAATAGAGCTTCAATAAATATTTATTTACAAACAAGATTTGCAGTATAATGAAGATTGATACTGTTAGAAAACTTCCATGTATACATATATTTTGTTCATATTTGAAAGTAAAAAATAAATGCAATTATATCTATATTCAGCGTGTTCTAAGAATGTATGCTAGGTTCCGTAAAGTAAAGAATACCGTAGATTCAAGGTTTAAATTCAAAGCCTAAGAATCCTGTACCTTTTTCACTTCCAATATTTTGAGTTGAATTGAATTAAAAATTAAAAAATTTAGCTAGTAGGAACGTTGTTCAAAGTATAAGCTACATGCTTTTTATCGAAAGGCAGTCATGGATTCGCCACGTATCTTTTCTGCAGCCTTTGCAACTAGGACATGAGGCTTTTTGATGAGCCATATCGTTTCATTGTTAATTGAGAATTTATGCTCCAGAAGCCAAAATGGTGCAGAATTTGTAGACTTGGAATTTGGTCCTAAAGCCAAACATGGGGGCGACAAACCCCCATAAGTTTTACTCAAAATAGGACTGTACGGTAATTGGGACTATTCGGTAATTGGGACTGTTCGGTAATTGGGACAGTTGGATAATTGGGACTCTTCGGAAGAGGGGTGAATGAGGTGAAGTGCAGGGGAGGGTGAAGGGGTGTGAAGGGGAGGGGGCTGGCTGAATTCACGGCGGCGATATATTTTTCGGTATTTGGAGCTATTCGGTAATTGGGACTGTTCGGTAATTGGGACTGTTCGATAATTGGGACTTTTCGGGAGGGGGGTGACGGGGGAGGGGAGGGGGCTGGCTGATTTAACGGCGGCGGGGCCGGGGGCGTAGTAGCTGTACGAATTAGGGCTGTTGCCATGGCAACCAGTCGCAATTCGTTGCTATGGCAACCGGGGCTTGCTGAATTCACGGCGGCGGCGGCGGCGGCGATATATTTTTATAATATATATATATATATATATACTATAATATTTTGACTCCAATAAGTTCTTGAAGTGGGCTAAGCGCAGGATGTTCAAACCAGCTTTGCTTACATCAGGTAATACTGGCGCACTGGTCAAAATTGCACATCTGTAACAACTCACAAAATTATTTTCACTTTTAAAGTAACATTCAAAATAAAACTTTATAAAAAAAAACTACTAAAAAAAGATTACCTTTATAATCGACAACAAAACGATTTTGCGAACAACAAAAGAAAAGACGTATTCTAACGCAGAAGAATAAAATAGCGAGTGTTTCCTAAACGATAGCCAGGAACAGATTGTCGTCATGCTCGACATGGCGGCACTCTCTTCGAAAGCTTTTTTTCGCTGGTGACGCCACTTCCATCCGACTCGCAATCCATGCACGCATGCGTTTTTTGAGCGCTCGAAATTTGAAGTTGACAACAACGACGGTGAAGGTGCTCGTGACGGAGAATGCTGGAGAGTAGTGATGACGACGATCAAGTTCGGCTGTGCAGAGCCTTCTTCAACTACACATACTTAGCGGTGTTAGGGTTTCTAAGGGCAAGGCTATTCATATAGCCTGCCCGCCTGAGCCTCTGTTCTTGGGTTTTACCCAGGCTGCTCATGAGTGGCTTGTTAGCCTCTATTTATTTATTTCAGATTGTAATGGTTTAAAATGAACCGTTACAAAATAAGCAAACATGGTTGACCTCAATGCACACGTGAGGCGAAACATTGAACTAAAAAACGGTCAGCTGACGGCAAGACGGGCGGCCAGCGTCTCGCCAGCGCTGGTCAATCGGCATTTGGCGAGTGCGTTTGAGCGCGTGACATCTGTCGGAAACTCTCCAGAGAATGGATCACTTTTTTGTTGGAGTGTCAAGCACGAGAGAGCAGAGGTGGACTAGCGCGCTCGAGCGTGCTATATCCCCGTGCTCCGTAAAGGAACTTTATGCGATGGTCCAAGCCAGGGTGGGGCTCTTCAGGCAAGTGTTGAGAGCTTCATCCTGGTGAGCTCGACGTTGAAGGGTCCATGGAGGCCGGCCACGCGAGGGGACGAAGTTTAGAATTTCACAGAATGGCTCTAACAAACAACAATGAAGAGAAAGGGAACACCGAACAGGTGTCCGAGGTAAGTGAGGTAAGTAAAGACAAGGAGCTACTGCTAAAGATCCCGAGGGTGGATAGTCGGAACAGCATCGACAGCGTGTCAAGCTATGGTAGTGCTAACGATAGCAGTATCGTAGGGAACCCTGACAAACGACAGGGGAAAGATCAGGGACTGATGGAGGATGACCAGGCCCTCATCGACGCCATCAAAAAAATTCTGGATGAAATGATGGAGTCGACCAAGAGACAAAGGAATGTTAGTAAAGTTATTAAGGGGGTCTTATACCGAAAAAATTTCAAAAAATCGAAATTTTCTTTTTACATATTTTGATTCTATATATCATAATTTATGTAATCCTTAATTTTTACGTAAAAATATCAAAAATTCATAATATCGATTTTTTAAAATAATTTCTGTAATTTGTAATAATTTATTTATAAATATTATCAAAATAATATATATAAAGCTGCAATACAATTCTTTTAAAAGGATTAGATTGTTTTTATTAAAATTCGAAATTTTTAAATTTGGAGCTTTATGTCGCCACAGTCGTCTCTCGTCAGGCGTCTGCTATTTTATATGCTATGGCATGTTTTGTGCTATTCAGTTCAGTCGGCAACGTGCGCGTTGATGTTACATTCTTGTATTTGTTTACTTTAAAAGATAAAATAAAAACAAATATTAAACTTGAATTTCGCGTTTAAAATATCGGATGTTCATTTTAAGTATTCAATTAGGCTTATTAAAGAGTGTAATAAAAATTGATATTTAAAATGAGCATCCACATATACAAAAAAATTCTTATCTTTTTGGTGATAAAGTGAAGTGATGTTATGTAGACTGATGAAGTGGAGCAGACTGCAAAATTAAAAAGCTCCAGCTTCATAAGCCTGTTCTTCTTCCGTCAAGGTGAGTCTTAGTTTTTTGTAGATTTGTCTCTTCTTTTTGGTGGTCTCTTGCTGTTCTTGTTCAGCTTTTCTGATGCACATTTGATCTTTTTTTGCAGCAGCAGCCACTGCAAAAAGGTCAGATTTTACACCTAATTGCTGCATTACTCTCAAGATGCCGGACATTCCATCATTGAACTGCAAACTGGCAATTCCTACTACAAGTTTCAATGTAGGAAGGTCAACGAAAATACTTTTTGGACAAAGTTTCCATAAGGTGTTATTGAAACTTTTGTTGGAGTTCTGTGTGTGGCCTCCAAGACATCTCTATAGAAGTGATAGAGAAGTCATTTTTATGAATACTGGCTGGATAGCATCCATTACAGGGTGAGGAAAAGATTTTTTATGTTTAAAATCTTGAAGTTGATGAAGACCTTCTGCCTTCCTGTATTTGCACCAAGAGTTCCTGCCAACAGAACAGAATTGGTGCTGTGCAGACTCGTCTGTGGAACTCAAATGATACCAGATGGCCCAGATATCTCTAGTCATGCCGCATAAAGATGTTGGATTATTGCGGATGGCTTCTGGGTAGTATGTCTGCATTGTGATGATGGTCTTATCGGTAAGTCGTCCTTTGCCCATAAGACCTTTACCGTCACTGACTTTCTTGTTTTTCATGTCTTGCTTTAGTTTTCTCATGTGGTAGCCAAATCGTTTCCCAACATGCCCAATACATTCTAATTTTTCTATTTTTACATCTTCTCCACAAGGTTTTGCTTTGGAAATGGTGTAAAAAGTCTTCGAATCTCCATCACCAATGTATTGGGTATATTGAACATGATGTTTTTCTTCAGATCTTTTGAAAATTTGTAACATACCGGTACTCTCCATTCCTCCAGGAGTGCCAGAATAGTTTTTAGGGCAGATCAGCTTGTGAGAGACGTAGAAATTCTTCCATTCATTGCCAATTGGAGGCCTATGCTCTTTTTGCCATTTTTGGCAGACCTGACAGTATGACGAAAAAGCTTCATAGTCAATTACTTTCTCTGTCTCTGCTCCAATAAAAGTTACAGCTCCATTCAAAGAACTGTATCCTCTCTTCTGCCATGTGCCGTCTCCTTTTACTTTTAAGTTCTTGACTTCCTCTCTTGTCTCTTCCAAATTTTCTTCATTATTAAAGTCTTTTTCAATGTTCTTGTCAGATGTTAAATTAATTTCTTCTGTGACAGCATTTTGCATACTTTGTTCAGCTTGATCTTGAGTAGCGTTTAGAATTAGCCTTTGAATTCTATTGTATGCTTTGCAAGTCACTGGCGGTGGAAAATCCATAGCTCCACAAAAAGTTTTCAGACCTTCTAAGCCGTTGTCACTTAATCGTCCAGCAAGTACTGATCTTACATTGAGATCATACAAATTTTTTTGTTTATTGCAATTGGCAAAACTCTGTGTGAATTGGCACTTTACACATTTTAACTCAAATTCACCACCAAGACCTGATGTTGACTCATTCAAAATCAAATCACCTGCACATAATTTACAACAGGTGACACAGCTGATTATTTCTGATATTTTCTGGATGTCAAAAACTCTATATCCTTTGAAGTCTGTATTCGGATATTCTTGTCCTTGAAGCTTCTTACAAGATGTACTTGTTTCTTTATCTTTCAGTGAGACTCCTTTATTCCAAGCCTTCCTCTTTCGAGGCTTGGTGGAGAACCCTCTTTTCGAGTCTCTTTTTCCTGATCGATTCTTTTTTTTTGACTCCATGGTTATTTGTTTTGCACTTTTAAAAGTTCTCAAAACAAAATAACACTTCACCTTACACTCAGATTAATTTAATTTTATTTTAAACTTCATTTTAATT
>JAWWML010025056.1:0-15031 GCA_035047165.1 Ormyrus rosae
TTTAACATTAGAAAACATATCCCAAAGTTACAGGAAAATCCATTACCCAAATGTCGTATACTCTCCTTGTTAGTTTTAGTTTCTGACTGATAGGTATTATAGCCATATATTAAGTATTTGTATCTGAGAATTTTACTTCATCTGTAAGCATTTGTAATATCACTAATTTTATTAAACCGACTGACTGTGATTTTATAGTATTACTTAGTTTTAAGCTGACTGTGATATCATGTGTGCAATATTTTTACGTGCAATATTTTTTCTTCAGTTTTATTTTATCATATGTGCTGTAACGGGGTAACTTTTAGCAAAAGTTAATAAATATCCACTATTTATTTTATTAAAGAGCCGGGGTTTCTCTTACACCGCGGCCTTTCCGTGTACAACGCTGCGGCTCTCTTCACACTTGAAGCTGCAGCTTATAACCCCGTTAGCTATTTCCTCGTTCCCGCCGGCTAGCTGAAATTCACGAAAAACCGTACGTTGGTATCGTGAGGATTCGGGGCTAGGAACTCGCTCAATAAACTAACGATTTATATAAAATAAGGTTCACGCCGAGTGCGTGAACCGTTTATTAAAACTAAAGAAACAAAAACGAACAAAAAGAATACTTTCAAAGAATCTAATTCGCGCAGGCCGAGGCTGTTCGCGTGCGCTCGGAGCCGTTCGGTCGGGTTCGGCCGCTGCCGAACTACCCGAAATGCCGGCATTCCTGGGGTCCGCACCGGGGCAACGAAACTCGGTTTCTTCGCGTAGCCGTTATAAAGGCTGAGAAGCGTACGCAAAATCCGCCGCGCATAAACAATAAAAAAAACCTACTTTTATGGCTGGCCAGCCTCGCACGCAGACGAATAATCCAAGCGTTTCGGTCTTTCTCTATCTATCTATCTCTGGCAGTTTCCGGGGCCAAAGACGGCGGCTCGCCGGCTGCTCTTTCTCTCCGTGTATAAACGGCTCTCACGGCCGATGTAGAGGTGGCTGCAAGCGCTCACTTGCTGCTCGGAGGAGTAGAGGTGGGGTTGGAAGCGCCTCCACTGGTCGCCCCCTCACAGCACACACTCAAGCCCAAAGAAGCGGCGGAGATAGAGAGAGCGGAAAAAGTGTGCAGTAGCTGCAAATGGCTGCCAGAGAACTGGCGCGCAAAGTGGCTTCCCCCACCTTCAGCGCTGCGCGCTTCTCCCGCTTACACTGGCGAGGAGAGCGCGTAACATGGCGGTCGCCGCTCACCACGCGGCGGACCGCGCGCGCAGCTCGTGGTGTGCAGCTCCGCTCTCGAGCAGCTCTCGCTCTGTGTTGTCTCCCTACTTTTCTCTCTCTCTCTCGCACGGGACGGCTCAGCTGTGCCATCCCGTTACAGTGCAATAGTTTTGTGCAATATTTTTACTTCAGTTTTATTTTTTATCACATGTGCAATAGTTTTGTGCAATATTTTTACTTCAGTTTTATTTTTTATCATATGTGCAATAATTTTGTGCAATATTTTTACTTTAGTTTTATTTTCATTTTTAACTGTTTTTATTTGTATACTTTTGTTTTACTTGTATTTACACTTATAGCGCACTTTCTTTTAGTTTTCTTTTCTGTTATAGGTAGTTTTAACATGCTTACTGTATTTTATATCATTTTGTACTCATGTTGCAAATAAACGAATATCTCTCTCTCTCTCTCTCATCGACTGCGTTAACATTACTGAATAAGACCCCAGTCCGTAAATATCGAGCGCGATCAAGCGCGAGAAATGCGGCGCAATTTGATGATCGCGAAAACTATTCAATCGAGTGAATTTATAACAACTAAATCCGACCATCACGTGAAATGTTAATTAAATGAAGAAGCCTAATAGCTAAGCGAATTCGAAGCGAAATTTAAGCGCGCATTATACAAAGTTATGTGTTATTTGAAATTGCTTTAAAGAAAGTCAGAATCGAGCGAAACTAGCTCGACCATTTACTTTGATTTTAACTTACAAGGAGAGTGCACCAGATTTGGGTGACCGATCTGGGCCAAACTGGTGCACATGCTTCCTCTTACCTTAGCGATGAATTGTATGGAGTTCTAGAGCCTAACGCTGCCTCAGATTCCACATATGATAGTTAATGAGTGTGATCGGCTCACTATCCCCTGGGCTCGACTATCACTGCTATTTCTTCTTATAAGTCTTAAAAAGCTTCATTATCCGCTTCCTACAATCAAAGTATATATGTTTTAAATAAATCATGACAAATTCAAACCTAAATAGCTTGATTAAAAAATTTAATGTTACAAAAATATGCTAAAAAATCACATTTTTAGCATTATCCTGATTTCAAGAGAAATATTTTGTATAAATTATTCACTAAATGCGTACCTTTATTTTACTTGACTGTTTTCCTTTTGTTAAATATCCTTTAGTTATATTTTTCTTCTGGAATTAATGTAAGTAACACCTGAAAAAAATAGATAAATACAAAGAATCAATTCTTTCAATTTTAATTCTAATTTTTGATTAAATAATAATTATACTTATCTGATTGCGGTTCTTCCATCACAGTATACAAAACTATTAATGTTCTAGCCTTTATTTATGAATTGTATAAAAATTTTATATTTTTATACAGTCAGATCAGTCCATGCATTTATGTAAATGCTGAAAATAGAGCTTGAGCAGCCTTCAAGTAACTCAATGGCTTAAAAAATTGTTACTTTTGCTATACTTAACTATGCTTTTTACAAACTTTTTAAATACTAATCGTTAATTATAGTAAAACTGCATAGAATATTATTAATTTGAGGTACACAAATTATGTTAATAACTCTTGCACTTCGTTTGTAACTCCAGAGTCCAGCTGTCTTGACAATCAGTTGTTCATTTGCTAGACCTCTCTCTCTCGCTCTATTGATGTTTGAAGCACCATAGGTTATAACTATCATGTGATATTGTAGTTCGTGTGTTAAATTTGAAATTTGATCTGAACTGAATCCAGTAAGAATAAAAACATGCAGATAAAATTTTGTGATTTTGGATAATTACAAGGTAATTATTAAAATTTAGAATTTTTAACAAATTATAAAAATATATTTTTATAATTATAAAAATCACAAAATTTTATCTACTTGTTCTTATTCTTACTGGATACAGTTCAAATCAAATGTAACACACTAACTACAATATCACATAACCTATGGTGCTTCAAACGTCAGTAGAGCGAGAAAGAGAGGTGTAGCAAATGAACAGCTGATTGTCAAGACAGCTGGACTCTGGAGTTACAAATGAAGTGCAAAAGTTATTAACATAATTTGTGTACCTCAAATTAATAATATTCTATGCAGTTTTACTATAATTAACGATCAGTATTTAAAAGGTGTTTTTCAAGCCATTGAGTACACATCAGATTTATAACTAGTTACTTGAAGGCTGCTCAAGTTGTATTTTCAGCATTTACATAAATGCATGGAGTGATCTGACTGTATAAAAATATAAAATTTTTATGCAATTCATAAATAAAAGCGAGAACATTAATAGTCTTGTATGCTGTGATGGAAGAACCGCAATCAGATAAGTATGATTATTATTTAATCAAAAATTAGAATTAAAATTGAAAGAATTGATTCTTTGTATTTATTTTTTTTTTCAGGTGTTACTTACATTAATTCCAGAAGAAAAATATAACTAAAGGATATTTAACAAAAGGAAAACAGTCAAGTAAAATAAAGGTACGCATTTAGTGAATAATTTATACAAAATATTTCTCTTGAAATCAGGATAATGCTAAAAATGTTTTTTTTAGCATATTTTTGTAACATTAAATTTTTTAATCAAGCTATTTAGGTTTGAATTTGTCATGATTTATCTAAAATATATATAGTTTGTTTGTAGGAAGCGGATATCCAGCTTTTTAAGGCTTATAAGAAAGAAATATTAGTGATAGTCGAGCCCAGGGAATAGTGAACCGATCACACCCATTAATTATCATATCTGGAGTCTGGGGCAGCGTTAGGCTCTAGGACTCCACACAGTTCATCGCTAAGGTAAGAGGAAGTATGTGTACCAGTTTGGGCCAGATCGGTCACCCGAATCTGGTGCACTCTCCTTGTTAGAGAATTATTATTTACATGCGCATGACTTCTTTTCTAATAAACATAGCGTAAGTCTATGTGTGGCGCCGAGAAGGACCCACGCGCCATCGAGGTGTGTGCATGTTACGGGTATAGCACGTAGAGGTAAGAACTTGCCGAACGCACACATAAACAACCACGCGGTGCGAGTCGTGTCGATGTGACGAAGGAGCATTTGTAATTTATTCACCACTAAAATTAATACCCGCTAAATAACTTCGTTGCATAGTATTTTGGAATGATTTAAAATCGTGTTTACGCACCTTGTAGAAAAGTAGTACCTTGTGCACCAAGGGAGCAAAATGCCGCGTTCGCGGCGAGTTCGAGCTTGCTTCGGGCCCAAGCCCAAGAATCGTTACAATGCTTCTATTATTTCGCGCACACGGAGTTCCCCGTCTTCTCGTCCTTGACTCGCTTTGCTCGGGCGACAAACTTTACACTCGCCTCGGGCATACTTATTACATGCTCGTTACTCATTATTTCAGCTCGTTTAGAGTACTCCGTTTATAAACAAATAAAGTTGTATACATGTGAATGAAGGGGGTGATTCTCGCACGGGTGTTTCTGTCATTCTTGCTTCGCTTGGGCGCCAAAATACAATAATGCGAGAATCACCCACTGTGGATCCCACGTAGTTCCCAGGTGGGTCTTTCCAATAGGGGTGCGCTAATTTTTTTTTATCAAACTGCTGGCAGCATTAACTTTTCCGAATGAAATACTACGAGGAGCAATATCGCATTTTTTAATTAAAAATTAACTTGTGCCTCTTATAATTGAAATCGGAAAAAACCAAAATATTTCGAGTCCATTATTAAATAAAAAGTTCTATAACAAAACATTTATTAGTTTGAAAAATTTCACATTATACAATTGTAATGTAAACAAATGTTTTCGTGGGTTCTTGTTATTATAAGTTGAAATAAAATGAATAAGAGTTTCTTTGAGAAATGAGCTTTTATAAAAAATAAAAAAAAAATTTATAAAAAAATGTATTATACATATATATAGAGCTGAAACATGAGCTGCCTTTTTTTACAATGTATGTAAGATAATTCACCTTTTCTAACTTTAGAACATATTGAAAAAATGTTTAAACACTTTTATTAGGTTTTAAATCCACTGGATGCTATCTGCAACCAACCACGTGAAGATGCTATTTGTGTTAGTCAATTAAAGAATGCACGATCTATCGATGAAGGACTACTTCAAGAACGGCCAGATGTAAAAATATTTCTACCATTTCGATTTTTATTTTATCGTCCTGAGGAAGTATTTCAACCTAACACCTACAATCGATATTTAGGTAAGATTAATGATACTTGTTATGGTGCAATCATTTTATACAAAAAATTATACTTTTAAAATAAAAACTAAGGTTATAATTATATTTAGCAGATCAAAATAAACAACGATACGTTAATTTAGCCTCAGGTTCAGACTACCTGTGTTATTATATAAAATAGAGGGAAGCAGTTATTAAATAAAGAAAATTTGTTAAGTTGCTTTTAAAACAACGTTTTCTTCCAAAATGTTTTTGTAAAATAATTTTGTAAGAAACAAATATTTAAAAGCTTAAATTTTACAAAAATACACTACATAGACACTAAACAAAAATTTTAAAAAATTTAAAAAAAAATTTTTACAGTTTCTTTAAGGAGGTTCAGGGATATCGTGCGGGAAGCGAGGAAAGCGGAGTCCCCTCTTTATCCCCGAACGGCTTCCCGTTCACAGCGCGCCCACTCCGCAGCCAACGAACTCGACATTTTCTTAACATTTTTCCTTAGTTCTTTGTCAAATTCCTGGTAAGCGATTGACAACGGGCACATTTTAATTTCTTGATTGTTTTTCTATAAAACTATAGCTGTTTTAACTCCATCTATATGTATTTTATCGCAAATTTTTACGTTTAAGTGCCTCATAACCTCTCTCTTCCATAAGAGTCTATGTTAAAATTTCAATTTTCAAGAAATTTTTTCTCGAAAACCGTGAAGTAAAAAATTCTGAAAAAAATCATGTAATCTTATTTTTAACTAAGAAATAACATAGAAAAATGTCAAGTCTTTCTTTATGATTTCGAATAACCCCTGAACTTCCTTAATCGATACTGCAAATAGTAAAAAAGTTTTAATATTTTTCATCAGTTCTGCCAATATAAATCGGCGTAAAAAAAATCAGTTCGTACGTTTTCCAAACGGCTTGCAAGTTGGTACCCTACCACTATAGACGGATGATGTATTTATTATATAAGTAGTTCTACAGAATCTTTAACTTTTGCAATGTGCCATGATGTATCATGAATGCAAATGAATATCGAACTTAAAAATCAAGCTTGTTTTTGTATAATATATTATAAAGGCCTTGTACATGCTTAAGTAGATTAATTGTAAGGAAGAAAAACGAGTTCAAAGTGCTATTTTTAGAGTGAACAAGCAAAAAATTTTATTTTAATATCGCTATAAAAAAACCGTTCAAAAATGCAACTAACTCCTACTAAATATACAAAAAATTTACATTTTCAAAAAATTTCAAGTCAATTGTATCATTTTATCTCCCGAAATTATTGAACACAGAAAACTAATTTTTTTCATTTGATTTGAATTACATTGATAGTATTAATCTCATTCATCGTAAGATAATAATAATAATAAACATATGACTGCACGATATTACATATCGGCATATCCATAAAACTTTTTATTTTTTTGTCACTTTGACTTTTTTCTATTATAGTGCGGTTGGAAGTTTGTATCGTGCTTTTCTGTAGAATATCTATAACTGTTGTTACGTGGCAAATCTAGCCCGAATGCCGCGAACAATTTATTATTTTATTTTCGTTACGCAGGATAGGCTCGGCGCCGCACCGATCGTGAAGCGATCTCGCGGGCGCACAGCGGTTCGAGGGAGAGCGGGCAACTCTCCTCTCTAAGGAATCGGTGGGAGTCGAGGGCGTGAAATAAAAACTTAATAGAATTAAAATAATAATATAAAATTTATTGTCGAGAACGATTCGACCTCGCGGGGCGGTTGCCTTCTCGGCCCAGCTCCCGCGGTACAGATATTCCGCGAATAAAACGATTAATAATTAATCCGCAGACACTCCTCCTCGTGGCGATCCCCCGCGGGACCGGCTTCCACGGCCGAGACGGAAAACGCGAACCGCGCGTTTTCGTACGTTCCCACTCACTCTCGCTCTCTCACACGTACACAAAAATGAGCACTTACTTGTAGTCGCCTTCTCTCTCGTTTGCTTCTCTCCGGGAGCAGCGCTCCACCGGTAGAGAAGCCCACCGCGTCTTTGACGGATGATCGGGGAGCACTAGGCTTCCGGGCCCTTACTCTCCCGAGACTGCTGTTGGGACGACTCCGGGTATCCTCTGGAATCTCCGTGGGTACGGTCGTCGCTGCTGTGGTTATCGTAGAGAGACGGAGGCCCTGCTCCACTCACGTCTGCTCTACTCCCGGTGTGATGGTTCGCGCTGGTCACTAAGTGCACTCGAGGTTTTCGGTCTACTTGTATGAAGATCACGAACAAAACTGAAAGAGACCGAAGATTCGCGCCGCGAGAATCCCTCGGAAAACCCGCGTCCCCTTCCCTAACTTGCGCTTACCTACTATTTACAATATTTACAAATTATTACCGGTTTCGGAACTACCAAGCCAGCTCGCGACACAGTTGCGATGGCCTTGGCATTCCTTACCGCGCACACAAATACCCGTTTACATTTTCCCCCGGAAAATGTTGTGTATCGCCTGTGATTATGAATGTCGGGCCAGCTTCACGATAATAATTTTGGCGACGAGCTACGAACAGCTCGTCGCACTGTACAAAACTCATTGATAAAAATCTACGTAATTGATACGCGGCAAGCCTGTAAAAGAGTATAAAACGTAAAAAAATGCACTAGTTCGACTTTTTCGATTGTGCCTTTGAAAAAAATTTTTATTAATTGACTATAACTTTCTGCACATTCAAAATGTTTATTTGAAAAAATTACAGTAGTTTCTTATTCTTAATAACTATAATGTTCCCAAATCTCAAAGATGTGCCAACTATAGTTTCTCCCCAAAAAAATCGAGAAATTGTCTACCTCGATTTTATGAATCTCAAATTTTTTGTATATTCGTGCTTAAGGGGTTAGGTACACTTACAAGGAGAGTATACGATATTCGGGTGACAGATTGCACTCGAACTGACTCATAGGTGTCTCCTTAGGTTAGCGATGACTTACCTGGAGTTTTAGAGCCTAACCCAGTCCCCAGATATTTTAATGTAGCCTTGGATCTCGACTGCGATCACACCTACCCTAGACGATCCCTGGCAAATCTCCTTTTAGGTCTTGGATTGCTTCAGAACTCACTTCCTCAATTACAATACATATTCATGTGAATTAGCTGCGGTTTTTAATGTTTGTGGCACATAAATTTTGAATCATACATTTTTTTTGTTGTTTTTTTTTCTTTAAAATAATAGAATCATGGTTCTACTTTTTTATTTTCAAAAATGCTCAAATTTCGAGCACCATCGAGCGCGTGCGCTGTAAGTTAACAAACACCCAGTGCAAACGTCACCGCGCGTATTGTATGTGTGTGTGTGAGCGGGGCGAGCGCAAGCATCACGGCGCTGCGTGTGTATGCGAGTGTAGTGAGCGCTAGCGACAAAGCGCAATTTGTATGTGTGTGTGAACAACGTGCGCTAGCGTTACAGCGCAAGAGAATTGTGTACGTGTGTGCGGAGTAGGCGCGACTAAAAACTTAGAGAATTTTCTGAATTTGTTCGCGTCGCACTAGAAGCCGAAAATTAAATTATTATTTTTTAAGTGTTGAAAGTTAAATTGTTAGGAACAAGTAAAAATTAATTATCCATTACAGAGAAATTAATTGTTTTAAATTAAAATAAATTAGAAAATTTCTTTTTTTTCGTTTTTTTTGTAAAAATTTAAAATTTTGCTAGCGATTGCGCGAAAGGAAAATATAATTTTCTTTTCTTTTCTTTGCAAAGATACATTTGTTTTTTTAGAAAATTTTAAATTTCAATTATTTATTGAAAAAAATTCGAAAAATCGAAAGTTTGATTTTCCTTCGCAAATTAAAGAGCGTTATCGCGAAAATTAATTAATAATTAAGTATTAAATATTTAACTTCATTCGAAATTTTTGTCGCGATAATCACCTAGCAAACATTTTTTTGTTCCATTCGCAGAGGGAATGTCACAAATACGCAGCCTTGCTATACGGCAACGCCAAGAAATGCATAAATTTCGCCAGCAGCACCAGGCTTCGACATAGCGAAACTCCAGCACCAGCATGCACAAAGAATTTTAGGGATACTTACGATCTTCACTACATAGAAGGAGAAGACGCAACGCACTCAGCAGAATACAGTGCACCACCACCAAGACTATTTCACGGAAATCAGCCTGAGCAAAGGATAGCACAGAGTAATCCTCAACAGCGACAGAAGCAACCCTTTCGACTTCCGGCTCTCAGCGGATCTAAAGAGTCTGGGGGAGGGGGAGATCCTTATGGAGCGTCAACGCGTCTCCAGTCGGATTTAGAGTCTAGATCGCTGGTTTAACAGAGCGAAGTCGGTAGAACTGTTCGCCAGTGGAAAGTTCAATTATCAGGAGAGAAAGGAAACAGTATTGAGGAGTTCCTGCATCGAGTAAACGAATGTCGTCGACTCGCTCATATATCGGACGAAGACCTGCTAAACGCGCTGACAGAGCTTCTGTCCGGTTGAGTGATTCACTGGTATCGCCAGTCACGACCTTACTGCGGTACCTGGGAAGACTTCTGCACAGCGGCTCGCCAGTGTTACGGCGTGGATGCTCAGTTCTAGCAGCGGCTTATCGCTTAAGCCCAGTTGCGTAGGCAGGGTCGCAAAGAACTAGTACGGGATTATATTTACTGACTGCTAACTATTCTGAACAAGCTAGAAACGGTACCCAGTCTAAAGCAATAACTAAAGTTGCTGTACCGGAACATGCTGCCTTCGCTAAAGACGCTAATACCTGGCAAGGAGGTCACTAGCGTGAATCACTTAGTGATGCTCGCACGTGAAGCGGAGGAACTTCGTGAGGATGAATGGGATTTTCCTGCACCACCTCCATCTTCGGCGAGCGTATTGCCGGTGGTTGCCTATCGTGAGCCTCGGTCTAGTCAGGATAAAGACACGAGGAATCCGAACAAAGGGCCGAGTGCGCGCATAGCGGTAATCTCGCAACCTTCCGGTAAATCGGAGTTTGCTCAGTTGAAGGAGGAGCTCCAACGACTGAGGATTGAAATGACCGAATTCCACAGGGCAAGATCGCCACCTGGAAGGGTAAGCGCCTCGCTGGAAGGCTAAGCGATCACTGCCAAGGTAGAAAACGAGCACTAAGCCGAAAGTCACTGTCACTGAAGTGAGTGATGACGACAAAGCGCAGTCGCCTGGGCGAAAACCGGCAACGCCTTCTCCCTTTCGAAGAAGACGCGGAAGTCGCAGACGGGCGAAATTCGTCCGTGCAGGGCTGGGTCGAATTGCCATTTGAGATCGAAGGCATCCGCCTCTATTTAAGAGTTCTCGTTCTAAAACAGCTGAAAGAAGACTATTTGCTCGGCGTAGATGGCATCCGAGCTTTCGTCTCGGAACTTCTTTCGCGCGACGACTGCCTGATCATCCGAGACGCGGAAAGTGAGGCTTCGATTCCTCTCGCGATCCACGCGAATGAAGAGTGCAACCCCGATTCTGTGAGGCTTACTGAAGTTAGCGAGGAGCAGCGACAACAACTGCAAGAGTTGCTTGATCGCCTGCTGCCGCCAGCTGATGCGCCTCTTGGTCGCACGCCACTCATCGAGCATGAAATCGACGTGGGCATGGCGAAGCCGATAAAGCAGCGCTATTATTCGGTTTCGCCGAAAATCGAGGAGGAGATGCACGCGCAAGTGCAAATCATGTTGACGTCGGGAGTAATCCGCTCGTCTAATAGCGAATGGTCGAGCCCAGTGATTATGGTCCACAAACCGAACGGATCCTACCGGTTTTGCGTCGACTACCGTAAGCTCAACGCAATTTTGCGCAAACTCGAGCGAGCACGCTGCATCTCCACTTTGGATTTGAGCAGTGCCTATCATCAGATCCCGATGAAGCAAGAGTGCACACATTTGATCGTTTTTACGGTACCTGGACTCAGGCTGTTCGAGTTTACTCGGATGCCCTACAGAGTCGCCGGACTTATGACTCAGCTCAGAAGCGTCTTCTCGTCCGCCTTATCGCTCCGGCAGAAAGCTGCGGAGACTAAACAGCAACAGCTTGATAGGAGGCATATGATCCATCGATGATCTCCATTGTCCTCGGCGGATCTGTAACAACTTTAAGACAATGAATATCTAAAATATAAAAGACTCCGGCACCGGCCAGGAGTCAGTCGCTATTGGGCCTCCAACTTGTAACGACGTGGTTTTAAATAAATAAATAAGTTGTCATTACTTACCTTGTGTGTGCAATCACCCACACCTTCCGAACCTACAACTTAACTCCGGCGGGCCCGCTACTTTCCAAGAGCTGATCGATAAGCTGATTGGTGCCGAGCTCAAGCCGTTCGTGTTCTCCTTCTTGGATGATGTGATCATCGTCACAGTGACCTTCGAGAAGCAGCTCCTCTGGTTGGAGCGTGTCTTACGGGGCATTGTCGACGCGGGACTCACGATCAATCGTGAGAGTTTTGTCGCAACGAGGTTAAGTACCTCGGCATACTCGTTAACCGCGATTCCGCCGATCGCTGAATACCGGATACCGAAAAATCTTAAGCAGTTACGACGCTTCCTCGGCATTGCGTCGTGGTACAGAAAGTTTCTCGAAAACTTTGCCACGATCGCGAAGCCGCTTACGAACTTGACGAAAAAGGACGTTAAATTCGTATGGAGCGACGCGCATCAAAATACGTTTGAACAAATTAAAGCATTAATTGCATATGCTCCTGTGCTCCAGAGGCCCTCGTTTGAGCATCCGTTTGTGCTACACACGGATGCCAATGACACTGGCCTTGGCACGGTGTTAACGCAGCACGTTAACAACGAGGAGCGAGTTCTTTGCTTTGCGAGTCGTACGCTTTCGTCAGCCTAAAGGAATTACTCGGTGACAGAGCGCGAGTGTCTAGCCGTGTTATGGGCTGTGCGCAAGTTCCGCGCCTACCTTGAGGGCTACAAATTTAAAGTCATTACCGACCACAGTAGCCTCAAGGGGCTCTGCAACCCCTCCGATCGCTTGGAGCGATGGGCACTCGAACTGCAGAGTTATGATTGCGAGATTGAGCATCGCAAAGGCTCTCTTAATCTCGTGCCAGATGCGCTCTCGCGCATTATATATTATATTTTCGCTACTCTAGTATTTGTGCCAGATATTCAGAATCAATGGTACATGCGAATGTTAGCGAATGTTCGCAAACAACCGACTACATACAAGGGTTGGAACGTGATCGGTGTTCAGCTGTATATGCACCGACCGGATCCAATGATTCACGATTATCTTGAATACCAAGACGCCTGGAAGCTTGTGCTGCCCGAAGAGAAGTGCGAGCAAGCCCTTTGCGAGAGCCACGAAGAACCCACGGCCGGACTCTGGGCTGCGCCAAGAATTACGCGCGCGTCGCGCTTTATTATTGTTGGCCGACGATCCGCAAAGATGTCGCCCAGTTTGTGCGCCAGTGTTCTGTCTGTCAGCAGTGCAAAGTGCTGCAGCAAGCTCCCGCAGGGCTAATGGGACGATGAAATATCATCTCTCGACCCTGGACATGCGTCTCAGCCGACAAAATGGGATCCTTTCCGCGTTCCGTCTGTGGCTATGAGCACCTCCCGATCTTCTTGGATGCGTTCACGGGTTGGGTGGAAGCGGTTCCGCTCTGCAAGGCGACGGCGCAAGCTGTCCGGCGAGAGCTGAACAAACGCACCTTTATGCGCTTCGGTGTACCCGAAATCGTTCACACCGATAACGGACCTAAATTCCGAGGTTCAAGAAGTTCATCGAAAAGAACGACGTGTTACACTCGACGATCCCGCCATAAAACAAACGTTGGTGACGAAGTGTTCGAGCGAAATTGCGTGCTTTCGTCCGCCACTCAAGGCATCGCCGCTAAGGTGGCTCCTAAATATGCAGGACCCTACCGCGTTGCAACGCAACTAGGCTCGAATGTGTACGAGCTCGTTGACGATCAAGGCCAGCCCGTCGGCAAACAGCACGTCAGCAACCTCAAGCCTTACCATCGAAGCACACCCGAAGAAGAGGAAGAAGAGAGCATCCCGATGGAAGACTCACCCAACTTCGAAACATCAGCGAAGAACAGCGAGACTGCGCGCGTGTGAGCACCTCTGCGAACGAAAACCCGACCGCTAATGCGCCGCGAAAGCGAGGAAAACCGCGTAAGACCCCGGGCACCGTTGACTCTGTTAACTCGAGCGAAGGCAGCGACTGCAAATTGCACGCATTGAGCGTTATCGCGCCAGCGAGCGCGCTCTCAATCGTCGGCTAACCTAAATCACCTTTTCCAGATGGATAAACGAACCTAGCCGACGACGACGCAGGCCGTCGACACCATGATGGGAGAGAAGACGCGGAACGCAACCCCTCCGGACGACGAGACCTCGAGCCATCAGGACGGGTCCACCACCGACTCAGAGGAGAAGCGTTCAACTCTCCTGGACTCCAGCGGCACCCTTAGCGACCCGGGTACGCGCCCCGAATATGGGGCTGCCTTAGAAGTAGAGTGGAAGTCCGCAGGCGCGAACGCGCTACCACGCCCATAGGAAGGCGGAAAAGGAAGAAGCGAGAATTCGTGAGGAGCTGGCGGCGCATCGCCAAGTGAATGAGGCCAAGGAGGCGGAAGTCCTTGAGATGCTACGCGAGGCCCAGTATGCGCGCGAACACTCGCCGCAGGTGACCACGCGTAAGTGCTACGTGTGTAATCACCCCAACGTAGCGCGGGGGCGCGAGTGTCCTAACCGGGCGGACCACCTGCGGTACTTCTAGGCACTGAGCGCCGTCGCGAGATCGCTGCTGTAACCGCCGTAGGTGCGTGATCGCTACAGTAGGCCGTGCGTATTGTAGTCTGTGAGCTCGCTATGGAAGAAAATGTATTTTTCTACCAAATTTCGGCTATGTTGTGGCCCCCTCGATCCCGATTCTAAATTGCGACTACCCCGCACAGGTAGTACCAGAGAGAGAGAGAAAGAGAGAGAGAGAGAGAGAGAGAGGATGAATTTCCAGAGCTGGCACGCCGAACGGCTACCAGCGTCTGGGGGGAGGGAACTGTAACGAACGTTACATTTCTTTCTCTCTCTCTCGTAGCCATTATAAATGCTAGACTTTTATAAGTGCCGAGGAGAGCAGACGACAGAGAGGGCGCTATGGTACGGGGAGAGAGAGAGAGAGAGAGAGAGAGAGAGAGAGAGAGAGAGAGAGAGAGAGAGAGATAGATAGATATTCGTTTATTTGCAACATGAGTACAAAATATATATAAAATACTTTTCTTCAGGTTCTTTACCTTTCTCCGTGCGATCCTTATCTTTAAGATGAGGAGTCTGAGTTTTTTGAAAGAAATATATTCATCTTTACTTAGGTATTCATTGATAAAAATAGAGGCAGCAGGCAGAGCAGAGACCCAGTCGAACCGCGCTAAGTCAAGATCTTTAGAATTAAAGCCTATTTTTTTCGATTTTTCACGGAGAATCCGTCTGCAAAGATGTGCGCTGGAAAGCCCGACTAGCAAAGCGGTGGCATTCCTCGAGCCGTCTCCTCCTTCTTTGGTTATAATTGATCGAACTAATGAGATATCCTGTGGTGAAAGGGCGGGTGAAATTGAACTTAAAACAGCAAAAACAAAGTCCTCTTGAGCTATGTTTAATTGATCAAAATCTATGGCACTCGAAACAACCAGGAAATTGTTAGATCTCACTTTTCCAGA
>JAWWML010025067.1:0-15030 GCA_035047165.1 Ormyrus rosae
AGAAACCATAATCATACAGATTTTTTTTTTCAGGGCTTTTTATAGGAGGGAAAAATCAGTATATAACCCCCTTAATTTCTCATGCAAGGACAATTACAAACGTTCAATTAGTAAGCTAATTCTTTGCATTTATATGTATAAGTTATCCATAGCATTTAGATGCTTTACTACTGAATAACTGAGAACGGAGACTGAAGTGTAATAAAAATACGTGAGATTATTTTCGTACTTGAAAATGCCCGATAACCATTTGAAAAAACGTTTACATCATGACCCGAGAACTGTATTATTAATTATAATTATTAATTCTGATATTATAGTGATATTACAAGTAGCAAACAATATATTTCTCTTGCAGAAGGGATTTAAAAATAAAATAAAATACAGAAAAGAAAGTTTTATATATGGAGAGAAATTATTATGGAGAGAAAAATAGTATAAAAATATACTTTGATGTTTGTTTCTACTTTATCGGATAAAGCGGTATTGTGATTTTTCGATCGAAATAACTTTCAATTTATTTATCGTAAAGATGATGACAGTTCAACCTTTCCAAGTACAGTTTACTTTTTTATTTCTTTAAATCCTTTTCACATTTTCGCTCGCAATATTGTACAAAGCGTTGTATATTTTTAAAGGATTTTTTTATGACAAGCGTTCATGGAACAAAATTATTAATTTCTGTTAAAACGTCGGGTTATAAAGAAAGTTTGAAAATTTTCAAATTAACCACGCAGTTCATAAAGTATTTGAGGCGAAAAATTTGCCAGAATTTCATTTACGCTACAGCTGCCTTTATAATAATTATGAATGAAAGTTGGTTGGATTACGCTGGGAAATCCATTGAAACGCCGAATTTAAATTATACATAAAATTGATTACAGAACGAAATCACTAATAATAATAGCGATTACTTTTTCAAAAAGAACGTAACAGCCCCCATTTCCCGCGTGAACTATCGCAGCGCACTAAAAACAAAGTTTCCCCCTAAAGCTGCAACCCACTGCACTCCAACGGTGTGCATCCTCTCGATTCCGAAAACAATATTTCCTCCGACATGAGCATCGCACCGGCAATTCCCGAACGAGCTTATTTGCATAAGCGGCGAGGAGCGCTCGTTCGATTTACTCTCTCTCCCTCTATCTCTCTCTCTCTCTCTCGCGCATCGGGGCCTCTTTAACGGTTAAGACGCGAGCAGACGGAGAAAATAATCTGCCGGCAAATTGAAATAGCTGCCGGCGTGTCGCGCGCCGAACAGCGGCTCCGGCTTGATTGCAACGCAATTCCGCCAAGTTTGTTAAACTCCGAACGACAAACAAGAGCGGAGAGAAATGATACCCTCTCCCGCTCGCACGATGTGTACTCCCCCTGCGTTACGGCCGCGACTTTCAGGTGCCGCGTGCAGCTTCGGCTGCGGAAAAGTCAGGCCCTGGCGGGAGCGAAAAACCCGGGCTGCCGGATTAAATTTAACTCGATGCCCGGGCTGCGAGGATCCGGCGAGCGCGCGATGTTTGTCTTTTGTATCGGGGATTTAGCCGCGATGGAGGAGGCTTTGCCGCGCGTTGACTTTGAGCGATTCGGCTGGCTTCGCGTCATCCGGTACAAAGTGTTATTGAAATGTTATTTAAACTTACTTTCGAAACTGTTTTTTGGAGATCAATAGATGTTGTTCATTGCGATAATAAAATAGGTGATGATAAACGCTGATAAAGTTTGTGATTTATAATTGGCATAGTTAAAAGATGTATTCGAATTGAACTGAAAAATTAATTTATGTCAAGTTGGCTAATTGTAAATCGTTAGTAACTTTCTACAAGGGTTTATTTAAAACCTTTTTTTCTTTTGTTTGTGCCCGAAAGTACAAAATTAAATTAAGAATTAAAAATTTGTACGCCATTGTTCTGATAATCTTAATTTAACGTAGAAGGCGATAAAAATTTTTGAAAATTTAATTAAAATTTTAATACACACATTTTAATAAAAATTTTCAGTCCATAATGTAGCTGGGCTCCTCCGTAAATTAAGCCGATAGCAGCCATGTTGAAGAAGGTAAAAGATTTTTCATTGAACTTTAAGTGATCGTAAAACTTTTATGCATCTTATAATTTATCCATAATATACCGAATCGATCGTTCCATACTTTATTTACCAGAGCTCTATCATTAAAAGTCCGTAAATTTCTAAGTAGATAACGATCGACGAAAGGGCTGGAAAGGCTCTATAAAACTCGGTTCCGACGGTTCTCCTCTGCGGCCCGCAAGCACCGAGCGAAAAAGGCGAAAAACGTCGATTTTTCCTAAAGACATGTTTAATTCAGCGTTCAATTTCTCATCAGTCGCTGATTCCCCCTTTATTTTTAGCCTATCAGGAATTCCTTTTCTTTCGCTCGGTAAATCTACTTTTTCCCTGTTCTCCCGAGACAGTCAGCAGGTTCGCTCCCTTGCCTCCCCCCTCCACGCTCTCTGTCTTTCTCTCGTTACTTTTTATCACGAAGTGCCAGATAGGTGAGTCCGGGCGCGTGGAAGCGAAAATTGTATTGAGGGGGGGGGGGGGGTGGAGAGAGAAGCGAAGGGGCGAGAGAAAAGGAGGATGAAGCGGTACGCGCGCACTTTGAGCTTTTGTTTCCTTCTGAGCATGCCGGAAGCGTTAATTAAATTACTCCGGAAGGAGCTCCGGGAGAGAAGTAAGCTGCCTCATAGAGCGAGGGTAAACTTTAACTTTATTGCCCCGTCTCTAGTAAACTCGGCCCGAGCCTTCTTTTTTCCCCGTGGACAATCTATTTTATTTCTTAATCAGGGTCTTGATCAAGTCGCGGCAATCGTATGATTTCTCGTTTACTTTGAATGGTTAGGAATAACTCCTGTAATTATCGTTTGTCATTAAAACGAAGTTCGATGTTAATTATTATTAATTTTATAGATTTTGTTCGCTATGTGAAAAAATGAGTAGCTGTTTTGAATTAATACTACCGCCACTTACTAAAGATTCTGGTTGCACTTCAATTGCCCCCGATTATATAAAAGACAATATAGATATGAATTGAGCACTAAAAGATTGCATACTGCTGTGAAAATCCATCCTTGACACTTTAAAAGGAATTTCTATACCCATTCGACTTTAATGGCGAAATAAAATTTTTATTTTAAATTGAAAAAATATTCTCTATATTTTACGTTTCATAAGAACAAAGTTGACGTGCGTTCTTCAAAACGTTCTACCATATGTGATAATCGTAAAAGTAGAAAAAAGTGCGCACGAACTACTCAAATAGTTAGAAAAACAATACTCATTTGTCCAACAAAGTTAGCACGAAGCATTTTTGTACATTATAGATTAAAAAACGTCCAACGCAGACTCGCAAACTAATAGAATTCAACGATTCGCCGCGCGCTTAAAAATTTGATCTTCCGCACGGGTCGCGCGCCGCGCAAAATCATGCTCTCTCTCGGTATTATTCCCGAGGCGCGGCGACACTTGTCTTCCTCCGCGCTCTAACGCTCGTAGCCTTTTTTTCCGGCAGCGGCAAACGTGACGATATTTATTATTTTCTCGGGGCGGCGCTGCATGCGTAGAGCACCTCTCGCGAGAGGCACGTAGGGCCGGTCGAATGAAGGCGGCAGGCCGAGAGAGCAGTTACGAACGTGCCGGTAAATACCTCCATATTTCATCCCAGGCTCGAGAGCTCTGCCCGACGCCCCGGCCTTTTTTCCGCCATACTTTATCAGATATGGCGCTCCGGCGCGATCTGCAAACTTACACGCTTTTACGAGCCGTCTTTCTCTCGCCGTGCGATCGACCGATCGATCCTTACACCTTTGCCGTTTGTTTTTACGAATGCGAGCCGGTCATGAATGCGGGAGGGATGATTGGTGAGTGGATTACGGCCCTGAATGGAAGTTTCAGCATTTTGGAGGTGGAAGGCAGGGAGAGGGTAATCAAGTTCAAGGCGGGTTGTTACGCTGAGATACTGTTCCTTAAGTCCATAAAATTTCATAAAAGCTTTACACGAAAGGCTTTCGTGAAGATTTAGTAAAATCTGCCAGACTTTATGAAGTTACTGTAATATTTGGGCAAAAAAAGCTAGAAAATATTTTGACGCTTTTCCAAACTCTTGAATACGTTGCGTCAGTAAACTACACTGCGAAAATCTATAATGTATAATATAACATAATAGTAAAAGCGAGATATTCCCGCCTTTTTCAAAGTATTTAATTAAAGTTAAAACAATATAACTTTAATCCAAACAGATGAAAATTAATTCCGCGGGCTTGAAATTCGGCCACTTATATATAATTCTCGAATCATGAATGCCCATTAGTGCATTCAATGGCTTAGAAATGGAAGAGCCGAAAAAAAAAAAACGGAGAATCCTCAATTCCCGCGGCTTTAACCCGAAAAGCCCTTTAACGGGCTTCCAGGGCGCTCTTTTTCGCGAGCGGCACTATCGGAAAACTATAGTAATCCGGACGATCCATACGATTCGAGCCATCGAGCAACTACGGCCGCGTCTACGTGGCCGAGAGAGAGAGAGAGAGAGAGAGAGAGAGCCTTGGCCTTACTAAATCCTAGCCGTGATATCGTCCTCTCTCCCGCCTCTGGAGCTCGTTATCGTTACCCTTACCCTACCCTTCCCCCTCCCCCCTTCCTCTGCGCGAAACTGCACGTCGTCGTCTGGTGCTTCTCACCTAGAGGGTAACTTCCGGAAATTAAAGCAATTATCTCGCAGGGCGCGAGTTTTCCGCATAATAAACGAAACTGACGATTAATCAGCGGGGGGCCGCGTTCGGCTTTTTCGGCATCGGAAAAAAGATATGCGAGCCGGTAATTTATTGCTCGTAATAAGAAGGAGTGGAATCGGCTTGTTAAATGGCTCCTACGCCATTTATCAGCCTCGGAAGTCGTGCCGCTGAAATGCCTGGCTACGTGACGAAATGCAGAATGTTTATACATTTTTTTACTGGACTGTAAAAAGAAGTTAATTTATTCCTTCGTTATAGCATTTTTTAAAGCGTATTTTACAAAAAAAAAATGTGAATAATATCTGCGAATTAATATTCACAACCTCCACCGAAGAAGCTGTTTTAACACGTGACATCTAACGCTGCGTATTACCAACAACTAAGTTTTCCGCGTTTCCGAAAAGCAGCGCGGTACTTTAAAATTTGCCCTCTTATTACCAGTCTGGCTCGTTGAATCCACGAGCTAAAGACAAGACTCGCTAAAGCGAGACGTAATGCTTAGGAAGCGGAGGGAGACAGAGAGAGAGAGAGAGAGAGAGAGAAAACGTCGGAGTGCTCCGGGGGTCCTCGAAGTCGTCGTCGCTGCCGGCGACTGCCAAATCCATCGCGGCGCACTCGAGGAGAGATTTCCGGCGCGTCAGCAGCCGCTCGCGACTCTAACGAGTGGGCCTGGGTTGTTTGTCGGCGCGACCCGATAGTTTTTGGAACGCTTAGCCAGCGGTCCTTTATCACCGCCAACCTGCATCCGCGCGCAGCCCTCCGAATTGCGTTCTTCAAACTATGTCTGCAGCCGCGGGAGTTCGCGAGGAATCGATATATATGTATGCCGCTGCCGACGACTGTTCGCCCAAGTGATTCCGACGGAATTTTTATAGGAGCAACGAGAATTACCGAGGACGAGACGAGTGCCGCTCGACGTCGGGAGAGAATTAGTCGTTTTCCCCGCTGGAGAAGTCGGGGGGTGGTGAATTATTTTTGATTGAGCGACTTTCGTTCGGCGACAACTTTTTTTTTTACAGCCATTATGTTGATTGGAAACTTTTTTCCCTCGAGGATTGCTTGTATCGGTATTTTATTTACGGAATGCGCATAATAAATAAGCTGAAAATTTTTATTTTATTTAGAACGCAACCGAAATCAAGCGTTGAAAGGAAAATTAAGGGGCAGAGAAAAAAGCTCGAAGCGGTTCTGAAATGCGAAAGGAGCCTCCCGACGGCACAAAAGCCGCAACAAAGCCAAAGCTCCATGTAAACGAGGTTCTGCGCGGGCGGCTGCCTCGGCATGTTTTTTTCCATTATCGCAACATTCGCCTTTCTCCCCGAGAATTTTCCGGGGCTGCCTCGATCTTTCGACTGCTGCCGGCAGTGCCGAACGTCTTCGATTATCCGGCCGTGTGCCGCATGCATAATCGATAGCCCGAGAGCGAAAAAGGACTCGTGCCGAGAGAGAGAGAGAGAGAGAGAGAGGATTGCGCCCCGAAGGAGAAGGAGAGCCGCCGAGAAAAGCCGCTCGCTGCTTTATGAGCCCAGCCAGATCTCCATTAAGAAGTTTCCCGGAATTTTACGCGACAGGAGGAGACAGAGGGGGAAGGGCCACTCGAATAAACCCGGACCTTTAATGAGGAGGCTGACGAAGCCGGGCTAAGCTGCGACGCTGCGAGCAAGAAGCCGGGATGCTTTGACGTATATAGAGGCCCCGCTGATTCATTTTTTTGTTGCGGACCGCTGGGGTCTGCTTGGAAATTATTCATGAAATTTTTTTTTCAATTTCAGAGTTTGATTGGCGGAGGGTTAAGGGATAGGGCTTGATGGTCCTTCGAACGGAAAACGGAAGGTTCGAGGATTTTTTAAACTACGGCATTTAGTCCTCTGGGTTATTTGTATTTTATTGTTATTAATTGCCGTTGTTCATGGAGAGTTTTTCATTTCATTTAATTATTTAAGTTCTGTAATAAAGTTTATTGATATTAAATTTATTTTGCTTTTATGATCAAAAACAGCGAACGCATTTCACCGATATGCAATTAAAATTTTATTAACAGCAGAGGAAAAGCACAGATAATTAAAACTTTAACTAAATTGAAAATTATGTGCTATCTCTCTACACGAAACTCCTTATAAATAACGAAAAACAGTTAATTTATTTATCTTTATCATCATTATCTCTTATTTTCTGTGATATTGGCTGTAGCTGCAGAAATGTTGACTTAGCAAACCTCTCAAATCACGTTCGAATATCCCCAATCACATTCTCGCCCAACCAAAATACTAGATATTTTCCAATCGCCTAAAATATCAGAAATATTCTTACTTGATCAATATTTGCAAAGCTTGAAAAATACCATTTTTCTCTTCTAGTGCCGCGAACGGTATTTTATTTTTTATTTTCAATTAATATTCATTGTTACGCGAAAAATACTGAATATCGACGTTCGATAATAGCTAAAGCAAATACTTCAATGAAAACATTCGAACTTGATATGAAAAACACTTGAATTTTAAACCGACCTTTCAATTGTTCAAAATCTTTATTGAAAAATAACTGCACGTCATTAATTAAAGATTTCTCATTACAAATACGAATGACTCGATCGAAAGAGCAAGAATGCGGACGAGCGTCAATACGTCCATTGTTCCATTTTTGCAGTGAAAATATTCACGGCCCCTTTGGCTTCGGAAAGCTAATTGGGTTGCGCGTACAGGTTAACGTCTTCCCAAGCTGTGGGCCCGAGTTCATCACAAGTTGGTCGAACGACGTAATCAGTTCCGAAAGTCCGGGAAGATGACCCGCGCCATCGCGGCGTCATTAAAAAGTTTGATCGTATTACTTTGGACAAGCGTCGCCCTCTACTTCATATCCTATACATTTGCATGGGATTATTTTCTTTCGCGCGACGAAAAGACAGAAAAGCCTCCTCCTCGAGATGCATTTCTAACTTCTTTCCGGCCGGAGCTGCTTTCAATTTCCATTTCTTTTCTTAAGTTTCTTTTTCCGCCGCTTCTCGAGAGGGAGAGAGGAAGGCTCGTAGACGAGCGAATCGCCATTAAAAAGTTTCCTTAAATTATCGGCCAACTTACAATGTTAACAAGAGCGCGAAGGAAACTTTCCCTCCGCGCGCACCGGAGGAGTATCGATTGAGCATTGCGTTTTTGCTGTTTGCCGTCCTACTATCCGGAGCTCCCGTTAATTTTAACATACTTAATGGAAGTTGCTTAACGAGCGGCCAAGAATTGCAATTAAATTCTAATTAACAATCGATGAACTTTCTTGTCTGGATTTGTTTGCGAAAAGTTGCAATTAGCTTTTTTAATCACTTTATTGCGACGACAAAATTGAACAACTTTCAATTTGTCGAGGAAACGCCGGAGCTGCTATATTTTTTTGCGAAGATTCCTTTTGTTTTTTTTAGATCCTTTTGCGAATCGCGTAATATTTCACTTTACGTCTGGTAAACGAGTTGCATTTGTATTCTTTACTTGCATCTGTCGCCTTTTGTAAATTTATTCTCGTTAATGCGAAGCAACATTTTGCTCCCTCCTAGAGGAAGCGCTTTCTTTATTTAAGGAAAAAGGTCAAATTGAAAAATAAAACATTCAATCTATCTTGGCGAAAAAACATTGATAAACGCGAGAGCGACCTTAGAACCTACTCGAGTAAATATTTGTAAAGCGGGCCGAAAGGCAAGCTCGTAATAAAAGAAATAAACGCAAGTCAGCGAATACTTCGAGCCAACAAGCGCCTTTACTATCCTCTCTCCATCTCTCGTCGGCATTCCTCGGGATCCTTGTATTTTAGCAATTCGATTTCGCTCCCATCGGCTTCCCCCCCTTCCCCTCGCCTCCCCCGCCTTCGCTCACGCAGCTTTCGCAACCGAAATTTATATTCAAATCTCTGTCTCGTAATGTCCCTTTCGCGATTCGCTTTGAGGGTCCGTAAATGTATGCGCCGCCTATTTCGATGCCTGGGCCCGGGCGGAGGAGCAGAGAAAAATGTATATAAAGAGAGGTTATTACGCTGGGAGAGTTTGGAAATGGAATGTTCCAATTTCGCGGCGCTTTCGAGGAGTTTTTTAATAAGTGAAAACGCGCGAAATGGCGAATTATGCCGAGAGGAGCTTCTCGACAGATGGATTTTCGGCGCGCATTTACGAGCTTTCCCTCTCCCGCTCTGTCTCTTTCTCTCCCTCTCCTTCCATCCCTCTCTCTCTCTCTCTCTCATTCTGTTTCCTTTTATTAAAGTCGTATCTCGTAAATTTATTTTATGCAATAAATTTTACGCGGCTATTTTATTTTATAACGTACGGGCCTTTTGTACTGATTAAGCTGATGTCTCCTCACAAGGTCATTTCGAAAGTAAAGGAGGGTAAAAATTTTAAGGGCACGTGAAAGTAGCTCGTGATGGGATGAGTCAGATATGCAGATCTGCACCATTCAAGGAAATGAAAAATTTCTTATTTAATTATTCCTATTATAATTTTCTGTGCTAAAATAAGCTCATTGATCAAGATCAAGCTCAAAGATTCAAGAATTAATGAAAAAATTCAATTTACCTCAACAAGAGAAAATTCTAGAAATTAGTCAGCCGCAGATCCCCTTAAATCCAACATCAGAAATAACCACTTCCTCCTCTCCGCCCGCAACTTTTGGCGCCCAAAAGTTCACAAGTATCCTCCTCCCCGCACAACTTCTGCAGTTACACAAAATTATCATCCCACCGAAGAAACAGCCTAAAAGCAACGGATCATCGAGATCGCCTCCGTAACAAGCAAAACAACCCGATCGAACGGCGCCGCCGACCATTATCGGGCTCGCTCGCGGCAATTACCGTAAGTCTCTTTATCTACCCGCTCGCATTCGAAGGTTTGCGCCGGGCAAATCCTTTCCGCGGAGATGTTCGCGCGCAGCGGCTAATCTTCCCTGCTCCCGGGCCATTCGGAGGGAGAAGAATCGGGCTCGCGGCTCGAAATTTATGCCGCCTTTGTCCTCGGGCGCACCGAGCGGAGGGACGCCACGCGTGGGGTCAGCCCCGATCATCCGTTAACGCGCCAGTCGACGGCTTTTTTCCGCTCTCGACCTTGCTGACTCCGGGCTTTTTCGCCTGCTGCAGCACGTTTCGCTGCAAATATGCTTTTTTTTTTTTTTGCAGATATGAGATGGCTGCTTTCTGCAGCTGTGAGATAATGCATTGTTTTGATACGGAGAAAAAGGCTCTTTTGTTCTGAATAGGAATTTTCAAGTGATATAAGCAATTCGTTAAGGTTGAAAAATAAAAATAACGAGGTTTAATATTTCGGAAATAATTATAGACGCGAGTGCTTTTAATTCCATGCAAAAAGTACGGAAAACTGAATTATACAGCGGCTGCGTCGTTAGTCCTTAAAACTAATGCAAATACATGTAAATATGCTTTATTGTTCCCCAAGTTATAATATAAACATAGAGTCTGGAACACATTATCCTTCTATAGAGAATAAATCTGTAGTAAGATAAGAAAAACATTTTTCCTACCAATTCTGATTCCCCCACAGCTTTTACAAATTTCCATTACGTTTCTAATTCCAGACTTCTTTCGGGAAGTCTACTGCGACATCCATATAAATATTTTTGACACGTTATCTGTACCTATATTATCCTCAAAATTCATCACAAAATAGTGCTTCAAATCCAGACTCTCATTCTTATCTCCGATAAAAAGCAACAACAGGACGAAAGCTTCGGAAACCCTTGACATCCGACGATCCTCAATAAAAAAGCGTAATCTAAAATAACTCAAAGCTCCTTCTTCCTTTACCCGACGGCGAACTTTCTCGAAGATCGAAAACAAATTAATTTATACCCTCCGCCTTGGCGAGTCCCATTGTCCGCACTTTAT
The DNA here is from genome assembly GCA_035047165.1 of Ormyrus rosae. Lineage (NCBI taxonomy): Eukaryota > Metazoa > Arthropoda > Insecta > Hymenoptera > Ormyridae > Ormyrus > Ormyrus rosae. Next base: position 10,611 of record JAWWML010025067.1, read on the forward strand.
CAAAGACCCTCTCTCGGCGCGTTTTTTCCCCGCAAGACTTACTCTCCGACCCTCATCCGTACCTCATCTACCCGGCAATGCACTCCGGGATGAAAAGTTCGCCAGGGAGGAACGCACGAGGATCCCTTGTAAAGAGATTACCGCTCGGAAAAACCAGCAATCCGCATTGGCCGTGATTCGCTTGCCTCTTTCCGAAGTCTCTCGCTTGGCCACCTACGTGAGACCAGGGGGCACTGCGCGATCGATCTAATTTGTCGCGGCAAAGTTTTACGACGCGGATAGAGATCGGACGTGACGACGCTTGCGATTTTTACGAGGGGAGCGCAGCTCGCCCGACAAAACAGCACCTAAACGCATTGCTCGGCGAATAAATGCTCGGGAGCTTTAAAAAATCATTCCTCGCGGTGATTTTACGAGGAGCACCGTTTATTTTGTAATTGGAGCGCGCGGCGGAACCAAGCTTTAGCGCTGCGCGCTACTGCTGGAAAATTTATGCGCGCGCTTAATTTCTTCGATTCGGGCCGTTTTCCCCTTTTGCTTCTTCCCCCGTTTTTTCTAATTTTAAACCCCGTCGCTAATAATTTTTCATGCGCAATTCATAGCGCGAGTTTCATTAAAGGAATTAGGAAATATTTTGATTTTTTAAAAATGTGATTGATCTGAACAATGAATTATTTTAAAAGAAAAAAATGAAGCTAAGAAGGAGAATCAAGATTCTTTTTGTGCTGTCGCAGTAGAAAAAACTGTGATCGAGAATGAAAGATCTTTTTCTATTGGTTCTGTAGAAGAAACAAAGATTTGAAACATTTGTAATGATACTCGGACAGAATGTGTTAATGTTCATAACGATAACACTGACTTTAAGGGGATGGTAAATTCAATTTTTACCGACTGATAGACGTAGGTACGCATGATAGATAGATAATGGGTTTTTATTGGCAACCATTTTGAAATACATAGCCATGATACAAAGACATTGTGCGCGAAATACAAAAATATAAAATACATAATATATCTTACATTTTTTTAAATTTTACACACTCAACAAATATCGCTATTAAATACTATGTTCAACTGATAATAAAAATTTCACAATAATCTTAACAATTTTTGTATCGTATAAGGATAAGAAGGATACCGCCGAGTATGGACCAAACTTTAACACTTTTTTTATTTCTTTTATAAAATCACCTCTGAAAGAGTTATACAGTTCACAGCTCCACATTACATGTTCAATAGTATCTAAATCTTTACCGCATTTACACCTATCACTCTCAACTATTTTCTGTCGTATTAGACTACTATTAAGCGAAGAATGATTGCTTCTCAGTCGATTAATTGAGACTATAGCCCTCCTTGACAAGTCATACTTAAAGAACCCAGGCACTTTCTCACCGCTATGAGATTTATCAAAATAGAATCTACCTTTATTAACTGCCATTTCCTCAACCCTAATGCGAATTTCTTCAGCACAATCTTTTTTAATTTTATAAAAAAAATCCGAAGCTGGAATAGCAAAGTTGCGATACGACCCCGACTCGGCTGCAGCTTTGGCTTCCTTATCCGCCATTTCATTACCGTACACATCCAAATGTTCTGGAATCCAAACCAGCTTAATTCTACAGTCTGCCTTCACGGCTTGAACCAGTTCTCTCTTAATTTCATAAATAATAGTACTACTGCGTGCACTTAAATTGCTATTTAATAAAGTCTTTAAGGCACTCTGCGAATCTGAGAAAATAGTCAATTTCTTAACTTTGTATTCTTTACCTATTGAAATGGCATTTAAAAGAGCAAGCCGTGAAAATAGATGCATTGTCTAAATTGACTCTAAATTGAGTCGGCGCCATTCATCTGCAACCTTGAGCCATCTGTGAATACAAATATCGACTCATTATCCGTCTGAGGGAATAAAACGTCAAACAAGCCATTTGGATCCGCAGCTTTAGAAATGTTCCTACTCGACTTTAAATTCTACATCAGGGCTAAAGTAGGAAAGGCCGTAGTCCCTCGTATACTCACAGAACTTTTTAGATTCAATGATTGAATCCTTTAAAAACCAAAGCTTTTGGAAACATTCCAAAAGCAGTGGTTTTTTACAATTATTTTCGAATCTATAGTCGTCTAATGAGATTGCGATATTTTCTAATATTAGTACAACTTTGTTACTGCTCCACGACAAACATTTTAAAACATATTTACAACGTAGTTCTTTAAATCTAATATCTAACATTGGAATTTTCGATTCTTCGACCATTACACAAACTGGTGCTCATCCTATATGTAGTTTGTCTAGCATTAACCTTGAACAGGGGATAAACAAAAATCTACCATACTCTATTCTGGATCTTATCAATGATATGTATAACTGTAATAGTGACCCCACCAAGTGCTTCTCAAACAACTCAAGATACGCATAGCAGATTTACACCTATTAATAACATATTTAATGTGTGTACTCCAGTTTAACTTTCTGTCCAGAAACATGCCCAAAAATTTAACATGTTCCGGAGTTGAAATAGGCACATTATTTATCGTAAGCTTCGGCAAATTATTGATATTCCTTTTGTTTCTATCGAATACCATCAAAACAAACTTTTCTGGAGCTAGCTGCAGCCCTCTATCCCTCAAAAAACTAACAGAGTCTTTAAGCTCTCAGACTCTGTTTGAATTTAGTTTTCAATAAACAATAAATTTATTTAATATTCATAACAGTTTCTTTAAAATAAAAAAATATTTTTTCATTTACTTAAAAGTTTTTAATTATTTTTGCAACTTCAGTGCAAACTTTTAAGAAGTAAACACATATGTGTAAAGACCGTATATGAAATAATAAATGCGAAAAATAATAGATGTTATATGATAGATATATATTTCATATTTTGTACGTCTTATTTATCAATAAATTTGGTATGCAAATTGCTTATTTGATAAAAATAAATATTTATCACAGTTATTAAATAATACATACATAAATTCGGAAATCATCAGTTGTTGTTCTATATTATATTATCTAAGAACATCTTTTTAATTTGCAAAGATACTAATAAAATTATTCAACATAATAGTATTTTATCATATTTACAAACGATTATTTTAACAAAAAATATATAACAGTTTGTTCAAAATTTTATTCACTGTTAATATCGACACAGACTCCATTGAATGTAGACAATCTTGCGACGTTTTCGTTGGCCGGCGTTACAACAATACCAGCGCAGTATTCATCATTATTCATAACGAAACCTCGAAGTTTGCTCCATGAGTTAACATTCCTACCAAGCTTTACTGGATTACTTGTCGATCCGTCCTTGAAAATTCTTTGGATGTGTGACAATTCTATTCTTTGAGGTGGGTTCTCTTCTTCTTTAATGAAGGCATGTTGGACGATTACCATTGCGCCACCATCAGGAAGATTCGCCGCCCAGGAATCGTATGCATGGCCTTCTGGATCTTTCATCATCGGAATTTCGAATCTAGTGTTAAGATCTTTGTCCAGGAATTCGCAGACGTTCTGCTCCTGTTTTACGTAGCATATGGTTATACTATTGAAGCTGGTTGACGTTGTGTTAACGCGAACATCTTTTCTTTGAATTTGCTTCATTAACTCAAGTTTCGAATTTAGTAAAGTAAAGATAGCTCCGTCTTTACTATTTGTTACGAGGAGGTACCCATCGGATGGATCTTTGGAATTCATTGGGTACACATAAGTAAGCTGATGACTGGTTAAATTGACATTGGAACTAATGGAATTTGGTACGCTGATTTCTTTCCCATCCTCAGTGTAACGCTTAATTGTTTTCACTTGAGTGCCGTTGGGAACCAGAAAATTCGGAAATACGTCAAAAATTTCGTCGAAAGCAACTGGAAATCTTAGGTATAATGGAAAATCATTCGCGCCAGGTATTTCAATTATCTTTGCCGTGCATTCGGATGGATCCACTATGATAAAAAAATTTGAAACCTGATTATCGTCTGTCGCCAATGATAGCAGCTCAGCAGTCATGACGATCTTGCCATTGCCGAGTTCTCGAGTCCAGACCGCAGGATCCAAAAATTTGTTTTCTGGAATCTCAAGAGGAATTTGACATGATGTCTTCTTCGTGTCTGAAGGGAACGTGATTTGCGCAGTGTTATTGTCTCCAATGCTTATAGTAACGATATGGTTTTCCACTTTAGAGAGGTAGGGAAAACCCTTTACTCCTTTACTCCATGTCTTCGTAACGCGCAAATCTTTTGTGGCTTCAAGCGCAAATGCGAGGTTCAATAAAGAGATAATCGAGACAATTGATTTTACGGCTGACATTGCGGTGACCATTAACGTCTGTAAGAGCAATTTATTCATTAATATTTAAAATATATTATGGCTTTTATTAAAAATTATTGAAAATATTAGAAAATTTATAAAATAAAATTTAGA
>JAWWML010025078.1:0-15016 GCA_035047165.1 Ormyrus rosae
AGTATTTTGGCCTGCTGAATCCGAATTCTGGGTCAGTTTGACCCTAGCACGTCAGGGTCAAGGTCATTTGAAGGTCACATCTGGAAAAACCGTTAAATTGAAGAAAAAACATGATTTTCCATAGTATTTTCGGCTGATGAATCCAAATTCGGGACTAATTTGACCCCATAACATCAGGGTCAAGGTCATTTTAATGTGAAATGAAGGAAAAATGTTGAATTGGAAAAAATCACTATTTCTGGTTGACATTCCATTCATCAAACTCGAACAGCAATTTCCATTTATTTTATAAGATTGATTTCTCTGTATTTAATTATAACATGTTACTGTCGGCATTAGCATTACCCAATGTACACTGCGAGGAGGTTGCACGATCGGATTTTATACATCGTGTAGCCCTTGTAAGGACTGTTTTGATGGTGAACAAATGAATATATTGTCGGATCCGAGTTAAAAGGCGTTATAACATCACATTAAAATGATCTTGACCCTGATGTTATTGGGTCAAATTAGTCCCGAATTTGGATTCATCAGCCGAGTATACTATGGAAAATCATGTTTTTTCTTCAATTTAACGGTTTTTCCAGATGTGACCTCGAAATGACCTTGACCCTGACGTGCTAGGGTCAAACTGACCTAGAATTCAAATTCTGCGACGTCAAAAACATGGATATGATGTTTTTCTTCACTTTAACTTTTTCTCCCGATTTGACCTTCAAATGACCTTGACCCTGACGTGCTAGGGTCAAATGGACACAGAATTCGGATACATCAGGCCAAAATACTATAGGATATGAGGGTCTCATACCCAGGCTCTGAAATTCTTTTTTTTTTTTTTGTGTGTCTGTGCAATGAGAACCCTTGGATTTGACTCCTCGGGGGGAAGAGACGGGCGCGGATTGCCCTCCGCGAACGCGATTGACGATTCGCGCACCGTCGGGGATGCGGCACGCCGGTTGCCGACAGGTGCTCCGCTAAAAGCGAGCTTCCCGCGCCGACTTCCGACGCGTTGGTTAGACGGGAAAGAAAGACTTATGGATGTTGGTTGCATTTGATACTACACTATCCATTGAGTCCAACCTCTCCCGTATCCTATTCCATATCTTCTTTTCTTCTTGCTCAGCGTTCTGAATCGTGTTTCAGTACGCGAGCACTCCTTTTCCTCCAGTCTTACAATTAAAAGCGTGAGTTTGGCCCTCCCCAAAATACAAAGGGCCGGCGTCAGCCAAAGAGGCTTTCACTCAATCAGAGCTGACGGCGGCATTAGGCTGTGAAGCCATGTCCGTTTGGGGTATGTTATTTTTTCCCACAAAATTCATTTTTGATTTATTTTCGGGGTTTCTTCCCTTATCCTGTATCCTAGGAAGGAGCCCTTTAACAAGGTGCTAAGATCCGGGCCAGATCTACCTTGGTTACTTTAAGCGAGGTTGTTACTCCTCCTCCTCCCCCTCCTCCTTCCCTGCCTCTTGCGCAGCAGGGCCCCGGGTTTGGGACCCGCATAGCGGAGTTGCGTGCGTGCGTGCTTGCATGTTTAGGCCTGGATCTTAGCTTCTACTGAACGGATTTGCATCTTCCACGGCTCATTTTTTTGCTTTGTTTTTCGATGTCGGGAAAAAAATCTTTTTTTGTTTAACTTATTTATTATCGTTTTATGGAAAATTTTCGATTTTCGAAAAATTTAATTTCACTTTCTTTTAATGATAGGATTGAGATATTTCATTTGAACAACGACCATTTAAAGGAGCATAAAAATACCTATAATTTCAGAGAAAAGAAGTTACTCTAGCTCTTATGGTTCTTTTGTTTTTAGCAAAAACGAGTTTTCTTTTAAAATTTTATAAAGCTTATAACTGCTCTGAGAAAAATTTACGTAATTAAGAATATATATATAGAGCTATAATCTGTAAAAACTTCAAGTCTTTTTGTTAATTAGTTTTGAATAAAAACTGAAAAAAACGAGTTTTCTATGTCCAACAATTATGGGAGTAACAAGACTTTAAATTACTTGATATTTTGGAAAAAGGTAAATATTTTGAATGTTCAGAGCTGTATAGTTTTTCTGCTTATGAAATTTATTAGTTCAAAAGATATTAAGGTTTTATTTATTTTTTTCTAATTTTTTGAATAGCTGTATCTTGTCAGTACTGAAGTCCATTGCAAATCTTTTGCTGTTTTAGGTGCGGTACATGGTTGCTGAAATCCACTGGAGAAAGGCTAGTGGTCATTCTACGAGGACTCTCCTCTTTTATTAATAAACTAATCTAAGTAGTCGGATTGGTGTGTGCTTAGAGTGGGTACGGTCTGTGTTCTGGGTGGGACTTTCCAGGACCCAGAAGATTGTTAACGAGCCTAAGTGACAGTCAGACTGGCCCGAGCCAATCTGTACTGTCACACCCATTTTTACAGACACCGATAACAGAATGATTAGTTATAACTGCTAAGGACAGTGTCAACCCACTGGGGCATGGATTTTAGTACTATTCTATGAGATCATTCGTTAGCCAAAAGAAGAAGTTACGTGTCTCAAAGTTTTATCGACTGAGATCTAGTTACAGAGTTATGGACTTCGCTCGAAAGATCTAGAAGTAATGTATGCTCCCAAAATTTAAAATATCTCCATTGCTGAAAATCTTAGCGTATTAATTGACAAATAAAATTATCTCAAAGTAAGGGCTTTAATTTGAGTCTAGTTATATTACAAAGTATTAATTTGTTCCAAAGAAATGTAAAATTAAAGTAGTACTAAAAAAATGACGTTTGATTTATAAGTGTTAATCCTAGTTCAATTTTGAGGAATTTTATTCTTAATTTAAAATTAAACATAACAAATAAATTCTCTTCAACACAAATTGTCACAAACTAAAGCTTTTGCAACAGTCTTTAATTTAATTTGTTATTTAATACACTAAGAGTTTCTGTGAAGGAGCTATTTTAATTTTAGTAATTACAGGTTTTTCGTAGAGTTTTCTAAAGAACTTCATACTGTTTCCCAGTGGAGAAAATGTTAAAATATCTCTCTGCTGTTTTGTCTAAGGAACGGCCTCATAAAATTTGACCGAGATATAACCCAGTGGGTGGACACTCTGCTGGTAATTTTAATACGTAACATTTTTTTCATACACTATGAGTAATGAACGAGTTTAAGTTGATTCTACATGCCATTAAAGGCGGAGTTCTAAGATAAAAAGGAGGAAGAGTGAGGGATCAGGTCGATAAATCAAACTACTGCTTTCGCGGATGGATCTAACACTTGTCTGGGCATAAAAACCCTTAAGGAGCAGAAGGAAAAGCCCGGACAAGCGGAATATTTATTTTACAATACAAATAATTACACGAGTACAAGATTATCGGTTATACGCTATATTTGAATGATCATTCAACGCAAACTAAGTTACGTACCTTCAATATACGTTCAATCCGCAGCGTGTTAGGCGGGAAAAAACCAAGGTGCCGCAGCGCCGCACCGCGAGGGTGTTCCAGCGCTGTCCGGCGGGGAGCGCAAAGGTGGTCCTCGACCTTGTACCCAGTGGTCCCGACGTCTCAGCAGCCTGCACTGTGGTACCCGGGCAACACAGAGTTGCCGCGTAGTGCGCTCGCCCCTGAACGGGTCACGTTGGATCACCACACCTGGACACCATTCGCCAAACCAAAGGCCCTACCTACGTCGCCTCGAGGCACTCACACACACACACACACTAACACAACGCTCGCTGAGTCTAGAATCGCACGCACTTATGACAAATGGACTTGACAGTGAGATGCAGGACTGTCGCACAAGAAACACTTTAACCTTCGAGCTCGACGGTTCTGAGACAACTAACTCTCTCCGGAACGGGTCAGCACCCTCCCTTCGAACAAGGGCCCGGAGCGGGGGTACATTTCCGACGGGAAAAACCCAGTAAAAACGTCCATCTCTGCGGAAAACCCGAGAGCCAAAAGGGTTCCATACCGGTCGTAAAAAGGCCGGGCGCACAGGCCTACGCCGGTCATAAAAAAGGGGCCGAGCGCCCGGGCCCATACTGGCCATAAAAAGACCCAGAACAGGGGTCGGTCACCTTAAGAGCTCGGTGGAAAGCCCCAAGTAGCGTCGATTGATCGAACGTGATGATAGTCACGGTTCAATACGCGGCGAAGATTTCACCCATCCGACGGTCAGCAAAAACGACGCGAACAAGTAAAATAAATGGATTTTACGCTCACTAGAACTATATCAGAACTCCGAATCACAAATTTATTTTAATTTTGGGATAAGGTTTTTTTTTATATAAAAATATGAAAGAAGCTTCGTCCATTTAGTCTAATCATCTATTAATCAAAATTTATAAACTTTTTTCGCTACAATTTAAGAAAAATTGATTTTTCTTTAATTAATTATAACTTTTCACTAATTAAATATAGAACATTTTAATATTTGACGTTCAAAAGGTGAAATTAAATCCTAACGTTTAAATAAAAATTTCATTTAAAAATCTTTATTTGTTCAAAAGTTATGGTCAAACAAAAAATGGCCAATAAAGTAGCATAAAGTGTTATTTTTATGCATAGGTACGTAATAGCACATTGTGTACCAAGGGCGCAAAACAGTACATTCCCGCCCATGATGCACATTCTATTTTTCGACACTGTTGGCGCAAAATTGGATTTTCCATGCCTGTGTTGTAGGCGAAAAATAATAATTCCCGCCTGAATCGTGGACCGAGAATTCCTACGCGATATTCCCGGAATTTTAATTTTTTTTTTTTTTTGTTTTTGTTTAAGAGGAAGGGGATTAGGAGGTTATTAAGGTGAATAAAATACGCTGATTTGAGCCGAATATGAAAAAGTTTATTGGCTCGTGAGAGGGGAGAGCTTTGCGGCATAAAACCCCTCTCGAAGAAAATGATATACACGCTGCGTGACTTAAGGGCAGGGAAGATGTCCCTCTGGGTCTTGAAACCGCGTACAATTGGTGGCTCGGCCACACGAATTCGCACGGCGAATCGCTGGTAAGATGCGTGGCACCTTACTTCGGCGTCACACCAAAATCCGCACTCACTCAATTGGCAGGGTATAAATGGAAGTTAAAACCGGATTATTAATTATTACTGTACGACCGAATAATTTCAAACTCGAACTTGCCTATTTGATCCGCAGTCGGTGACTGACTGATTACAACTGCCGATTCGAAAAATCTGCTCTTGTCAGATCGCGCGCGACCCCCCTCTCTCAGCGTTCTTTTTGGCGGTCGGAAAAGGAGGTATTCCGCGCGTCATCGCGCCTAAAAGCGTCCGTCATATGGGAAATGTAGTATTTTGTGTCCGCAACACAGGGATGGAAAATCGAATTTTATTGTTCCACATATGTGAGAAATATGATTTTTGGGCGAGGGTAATTGTCGCCCGAGCGAAGTTCGCTTCGCTTGAACGATAATCACACTCCGAGAATCAATTTTTTCGCACTTGTTTCGTAAAGTACTAATAAAAGGCGAGTTATTTTTATACGAATTCATGCGCAACATAGACTACTAAATTTTTGAAAGAAAATTAGTTACTTTAAACTGAATAATTAAACTAGCAGTTCTCGTGAAGTAATCCGTTTAAAAGTATTTTAAAGTTTTAACAATATTTTTCGTATTAAAATATAAACTTTTATCATTTGAAATATAATATGCTAATTTTAGGTAGCTTTAAGAAGGCAGCAAGCTCAAGAAGAAAGCGAAGCTCGAGAAATTGGGTTACAATTGCAATACAATACTCCATCTTGCTCTTCTGAGATAGTTCATTCTAGTTCATCAATTTTATCAGCCGGTACGTTTGAATTTAATAAATTTATTATAAATATTAAAAACCATATTTTAACAATTAAGATTATTTAAATAGATAATTAGTTATCTGAAAAGGACATATGCTCGTAATTCTACAGGTTTCAAGTAAATCTAGTTTTATTCCAAACTGGATTATATGTATTACAGGCTAATTCTATTTCAAATAAAACAGCGTCAAAACGCCCAAGTGGCCAATTACTGCTCAAATGAAGTATGTTAATCTACTAAAGAAGATAAGATGACCCGTGTTTTTTTGTTTGGCTGATACGCCAAAATTCCATAAATTGTGCATATTTGACAATTATATTCAAAATCTAAAAGTTCAAACTAATTTTAATGAATAATTTCAATTACGATTTCATCAATTTCTTTGTGTTATCTCTCCTTGCTAATAAACTGCAGTAAAAATAGGAATTTAGTTATTTACCCAATGATTTTCTTGAACAGATTTATGATGAATTACGACCCAATTTTCTGCAAAATCAACGATTTGAATAATTCTTACCAATTTATTTTTCCTTTTTTATAGCTTCAAGTTAAATATTTGTTTCATAATTTGTTGCTTTTAATGCTCAGATAGAAACCCTACTAGAAAAGAGTTATTGAAATCTATTCCAATTTAATCGGTTTCAATCCATCGATAAACTTAATCAGCTTCCGGAATCAGCTTCCTGATTATAATCGATTTCAATTGCAGTTGGATTTAATAATGAATTTACGTATTCATACCAATCGAAATTACTCATTTTTCAATTGACTTATACCAGTATATCACAGTCTTGAGTCAGCTTTGGTAAGTGATGTTCGGTGATTGACTATTTGTCCGTTGACTAAACCAGCCTAGTTTACAAAAACCCCCGCCCCCCAACCCGTCCTCACCGATTTCAAGAATTTTTTGATATTTTGTAGTACTCGACAAAATAAAAGACACATCCTTTTTTTTGTGCCATCACCCACTTTAAAGGGGTGAAAACCACCCTCAAATTTTACCCCCAAAAATCGTTTTTTTATCATATGTCAGCTTCTAATTAATATTTTTTAATAAAATCAAATGGAAAATATTTGTAACGAGAAGTCGAAGACATGTCTTTATGCCCCAAGGGGTTTCAACCCTTATTTTTGAGTTAAAAAAAACTATATTTTCTTGCTTTTTTTTAATAAACCATGTTATAAATTAAAAAGAAAATAAAGAAGAGCATTTCCATTTAGTCTATCAAATATTTCAGTTGTATATCAGGATTTTTGAGCAACCTCCCCCAAATACAGAAAAGTATCCCATAAAATAATAAACCATATGTAAATAATAAAAAATGAATTTTTTTTTGACATTTTATGGAGGTGGAGGTAAATTATATCAAAAGTAATCATATTATACATTTTTTGCAATACAGTGGTATAAAAGGAATGATAAAATTCACCCCCAAAAATGAATTATTTATTGGACCAAATGTAAATGATGAAAAATTAATTTTTTCTCTGAAAATAATTATATTTATTGAGTTAATACATTTTTAATAGTATATTAGAGTTACTTTTTTCTATTATTAAACAGTTACTCATTATTATTATTATTATTTTTTTTTTTATCCGAGGAGTTGAGGAATGCGTTTAGGCACCGTAGAAGTTATATGCGAATCACGATCGTGTGTGGGACACACCTGAAAGGTTTCCTGGTGTTCTACTTGTGGATTCCAGGGTCCCTTCCACTACTATTCACTAAACCTCCGCCTCCTTTCCCTCCCAGAACCAGGCCCGGGATTTTCTCATTACTTCGGGCAGGTGGAGCTAGTTTCGCGGTCTTCTGCCCCTCCTTATTTAAGATCTACGCGTTGAGGTGTCCGTCTTTACATATGAGTATTTTCGTAACGTACGCGGTCACAGTGTTCCACGACTCGGCATCATTACATATTTTACCAATTACATTTTCCGGTGTTTGTGACGTAGTTATTAAATAAAGTACAACAATTTTATTTAAATTCCCGTATCACGGGCACTAATTGTATTTATTAAAAATATAGAAATCTCACAACTCTAAACGCTTACATTCTCTCTCGCGCTACGATGGTTTTTCTCTCCAAAAGGGAGCTCCGTTAAGCTCTCCTCGCTCGGGAAGATGGAGATTTTCACGAATTCACACACACTCACACTCGCTCGCTAACTTGCTAAAAACGCTTTACTCCGCTTGTCGATTACCTTCTTTCCTCGCTAACGATGTTGATCGGCGCTACTCCTGGATCCTTCCTCTCGATGTCGGCGCTACTCTGCGGGGCTCTTCCTCTCGCAATTATGTTTGACTCCCGACTGCTGGGCTCTTCCTCTCGAATGCTTTTGGCTCCCGGCTCCCGGCTGTTAGGCTCTTCCTCATGAAGGTGTTTGCTAGCAGCTGCTAGGCTCTTCCTCTAAGGGTATTTTACTCTCTGCTACTGGACTTTTCCTCTCGATTACTCCTCACCTCGTCTGCTCACTTCTGTGTGCTCCTCACTAGACCTCTCGATACTTCGAACTTCACGATAGAACTCCCCGGCGTAACACTGTTAGACTAGCCCGGCCGATCGGCAAAGACAACAACGTTTCGCGGCTCGCGATCTCCTACTCTCGATTCTCCATACTCTCGCGCGCACTCACACACGTATAACGCTATAGCAGGGACTATCCCCCCGCTACGTTTACCCAAGTCTTTGCTCCCACTTTTACATCTTTACTCTTTTCTATACTTTTATAGCTTACCCGCATATAATTAAATTTTTCGCTGACAACAAATTCTCTCTCTCTTTCTCTAACACATTCGCACACACTCATTCATGTGACGATTCCCGTCACAAACTCCCCTCCCCTAGATCGAAGCTTCCCTTGGAACTTCGTTCTACAACTTTGTTAATATTATCACAAGAGTTTCTTTTCGGCGCTACAATTATAATCTGATTCCGGCACTACAATTTCAATATGATTTCGACGCTACAATTTTAATATGGTTTGTGACGGTCCGAGGGGATCTCTCAGACCGAAACGTGGACCGGCAAGCGACCGTTGCGTGTTGACTGGGATGGGGTAAATGAACAAGCAAAGTTTTCACTATTAACTGGTTGACTCGAATTATTTATTGATAACTAATAAGAAAATAACACTGTAATTTACGGGCGCCAGCCGCGGTGTTTTCGCGGCACCAAAACCCACAACGCACTCCGCGAGCACACATGCACCGACGATTACTGCACGCGAAGGCAAGAGAACAGAACGATTCTCGGATTCGTTCTGTAACTGATTTCTTTATTTCACAAAAAAAAAAATAAATAAATTCTACTTTGGTGCGAGTAATCTCGCAGCACCACTTACAAGTAGATGATATCTCCGCACAAATTTTACTATATTTCACCACGTGGCGTCTAATTTTCAGATTCCTAATCAAAATTTCCACACGCGTCCGCGCAACTAAACAGATCCGCGTAGAGTGATGAGCAAGGCGGGCGAGCGAGAACGCGCTCGTTCGTATTGCCCATCCGCGCAAGCGCACTCTTCGCGCGAGGCATCAATCGAGCTATCGATCCTCGGAACCTGACTCACTGAGGTGAGGTTGGCTTTACTGTGCGCGGCAGTTCTTAAGTGGTACAGCCGCGCGAATATATATGCTGGATGATGTACTGGAGGTAAGAAATAAATCTTCGTTCTATTTCTCTCCTCTCTTATCTAGCTAATGAGAGCTTGTCTCTCCTCCTTCTTTTCTGTTGCAGGTCCAGTCCACGACGAGGTTAACGACGGGGGAGTTGCAGATCCGGCGCGGTGACTTAGCTGAGCTTCAACCTCCTGACTCTTCCCTTCGCTGTAACATCACGTAAGAATACAACTGTTCTTTCCGAGTGGTATCCTTCGTACTACATTGGTTGTAGTACCGGAGTCCTGTAGTTATAGTTTATGTGCAACTTTCCCTGTGTCGACCTAACCTCTTCCTGTGTTTACCTTGTCTGTGAGTGAGAAGCACACTCTTCTTATGGCAAAGCTGCGCACTTCTCTCATCCTAGTTAATGTTAATACTAATTACTAATTCTTTACAGATCATTCTTTTGCTGATTTACATCCCTGTGAGAAGCGAAGGTGAGCCAGTCCAGCGTAGGGACTCTGTTGCCTCTGGAGCTAGTACTATGTGGGCTGCTTCCAATACGTGCTAAAAAGGTAAGCCAGAATCTGTAGATCTTCTCCTGTACCTCTGTATGTTGTTTATGTATAGATTTCCCTGGATGGCGCATACAGCCTTTGGACTGCCTGCGTCATCCACGCTTTTTACTAATTACTAATACTATCTTTTGATTTCAGGTACTTTCCTTGGATGTTGCAGCAAAATTCCCTCCCTTTATTACTAAATTAATTATAAGTATCGGGTGGGTGTGTACTCAGGGCGAGTACGCTCTGGGTCCTGGATGGGACTCTCCAGGATCCAGGATATCTTATAAAGAGCCTAAGTGACAGTCAGTTTGGCCCGGGCCAACTGTACTGTCACAGGTTTCAACGCTACAATTTCACTACAGTCTATTCCAAATACAATCTTCTAAGAATGGTTTCCTTCACCTCAGGTGAAAACTCTTGAATTTGCGCTAAAAGTTGCAAGGTCTCTCGTACTTGACATGGTGTCCTAGGTGCTCGCGTTCTCGACGCTACATTCTCCTGGTTCTCTTGCCTCTGTTCTGGCCAGAATGGTAGGCTCCGCGCAATGCTGCCCCATCTCACCGCTGCTGCTACGGACTCCACCGTAGTTGGCGCAGGCGCTGGTACATTGGGATTAGTCTCCTCTACCGGCTGCAGGACCCTCTCTTGCGATCTTCCTCTAGCACAAGCTGCAGGAGTGTCACCCCAATGACTGCATTGCGGCATTGGTTCGGAAGGCGGATCCCTGATTCGCACTCTTCGCGTACCCGCCACAGGACCCCTCTGAGCTTCCTCGTCCGTTGACCAGCTTCCGAGGCGGTCGTGAAAGGAACGCCTTTCTCCAATTGAGGGTGGGCTTTCTGCCCTCGTTGGTCGCGACTGGAGACTATTGAATCCCACTCTGCCTGCCGTTGCTTGCTTGTTTCTCGTTCGGCTCTGGCTTCGAGCTCTCCCTCTGCTGGCGTCTCTTGGTCTGCGATTCGGGACGTCTTCGCCAAACTGCTGTCGGAGGTAATGCCTATGAGTCTCACTGCACCTCGGACAGATCCACACCTCGTCGTCCACAGTTGTGGCAATAGATACCTTGGGTGGGTAGTGGGCACTGGTGAGTCACATGTCCTCTTTCCCAGCAATTGTGACACCTGTACGGTGGAGGGTCGACTGCTGGATCGGTCGGAATCAATTTTAAATCTCCGAACATCACTCCTCGACATCGTGGTGGGTATCTCTTCCTTGAAATTCCTCTAGCAGGTCCAGCGATCGCAGCTGCTCCTGCGGTTATGGTGTTGCTATTTGCTCTCTTCCTGTATGGAATTCTCGATGCCCTAGCCGGTCAGGAGGCCGTGGCTCCGCCGGTCGGATCTCGGAGCGTCCAGTCGCTTGCTGAGGCGATTCTTTTCACTGTTTGCCGTCCTCGTCCGATTGGTGGGCCTGGAGGAGACGGCGATCTTGGCAGATATAGGCACTAGGTGCCTATCAGGGTTACTTCCTCCTCTTAGTCCTGGACCTCGACCTTGAAGGGCTGGTTGGTGCGAACGAAAATGGCTCAGCTGAAGCGGTTACCCCTTGATGAGATGGTTCCGGCTGGTCCTAGTTCTCCTCGGGCCAATTTTCCACGGGCTGCTATTCGACGGGCAAGATTTTTAGCTGATTTGCGTGTGTTCGTGATATGACTCTGGTGTGCGCTTACATTTTGCTCCAAATCGGCTTGCGCTGCCGCGTTCTCCTCTGCAGCGTTCGCTAAGGGTAAATCCTCCTCTCGGGATTCCATCGGTGCTATCGATTCTTCTGGCATATCTTGTTCTATCGGTTCCGGTGCTCCTTCCACCTCGTTTTGTACCGGCGCTACTAATTGCTCATTCAGTATTGGCGCTGCTCCTTGCTCATTCAATGAATGCTGGCACTACTCCTTGCTTGTTCGGCACGGTCTCCGAGTTGACTGCGGACTGAGTTTAAGGGCGTCTCAGCGGTCCCAAGTATCGTGGAATCGCGCCCTATTCAGTTGCCTTCTCCAACAACCTGTCCACAGGGAATCCCGGTCCGTACCAAAGTAATGGTTCCGCTGCGGCTGAACGAGCCCCTATCAACTCAGTGTCAGGCACGGAAAATTCCTCCTCGTTCGCCGGGATTACTGGCGCTACCTGGGTTGGCTCACTCTCCTGATTTTGAGCTGTAGGCTTTGCTGCTCTCAAGCATTCGTCCTCTTCCTCCTCGAGAGATATCTCGTACCCTCTAGCCGCGGTTCAATGAATCGTTTCAACACAGAAACGTGCGGCTTTGTTAAACGACGGTTAGACACTTCTCCTACTCCTAAGACGTATACGCTGGGCGATTTAACTTCAATAATTTCATACAGTTCCTCGTGGCCGAAAATTTATTTGCTGCATCTGACATGCATACTCTCCTCATAACTTTATTGCCCACAAAAAATTGCACATCTCTCCTGCCCTTATTATACTGTTTTATTTGTTTTTCCCTCGCTAAATCTATATGTCTTGCTACTAAGTTTCTCAAGGCATCGAGCCTTTTCATTCTATCAATCCACACTTCTGGCGCTATTCTCAAAATTGGGCGTTGCCCTTCCACTTCTCGGCGCAAACTTTTCACCGGTCGTTGGTGGCGGCCGTAGTTTAGAAAGGCCGGGGACATCTTCATCGACGCTTGCATTACCGTGTTCACTGCGTGCCAAAACTCATGTACGTAAACATCCGAGTCTCTATGGTCTTCTTTGACAAACTCTGCAATCATGGTTTTCAGCATGCGATTGCTACGCTCTACTGAATTTGCCTGCGGGTGATACGGCAGTGCAGTAACATGTCGTACACCGTATTGGCTCAAAATGTCCTTCAGATGCTTATTATCGAATTCTTTCTCATTATCCGTCAATAAGTAGTCTGGTGTCTCCCATCTAAATAAAATCAGTTCCTCCAATGCTCTCGCGACAGACTTTCCGTCTGATTTGCGAAGGGGCTTCACTTCAATCCACCTTGTAAACAAATCTTTAAATACTAGGAGGTACTTGTGTTGCGTTTTGCTGGGTGGAAACTCCATCATATCAGCTGCAATAACTGCCCATGGTCTTTCGACTATTCGGTTCCCCATTAAACCTTGCGCACCTGCTTGCGACACTTTGTATTTCTGGCACTGCGTGCATTCTCTCATAAACGTGTGTACATCGTAGTAAACGCCCTTCCAATAATACTCTCTGGCGACGCGATCGTACGTTTTTTCAACGCCTAAGTGTCCCGATGAAGGTGTGTCGTGAGCTTCTCTCATTACCCTTTCTCTTTGCTCCAACGGCACTACTAATCTCCAACCCTCTTCGCTTACTTATAAGTACCCTCGGTACTTATAAGGGCAGCCTTCTTCGATTTTCCACTCTGGATATTTCTTTGGAAATCTCTCGATGCTCTCTAACATCTGCAGGTATCACGGATCTGCGATCTGCTCGAAACTGGCGACTCCAGATTCCTCGTTCTCGTAAATTCGAGAAAGTGCGTCCGACACGTGATTTAAGGCTCCTTTTCGGTGTACCACTTCAAAATCCCACTGCTGCATTTCTAAAGCCCACCGGGCTAATCTTGCGGTTGGTTTTTTTAAGTTTCTCAACCACTTTAAGGCGCTATGGTCCGTTATTACAGTAAATTTGTAACCCTCGAAGTATGGTCTCAATTTCTTAATTGCCCACAATACCGCTAAACACTCTTTTTCAGTTGTTGAATAATTTTTTTCTGCCGGCGCAGAAAAAAATTATTCAACCACAACCACAACCACAACAAGAAAAAAATTATTCCCCTCTCAATAACGGTAGGCCATTTTTCAAAAACTCCTCAGCTGGCACGTTGGGTATCTTGTCCCCGAAAAATCCATTTGGGATTGAATACCACCAGCCTTTTTGTCTAATCCTCTGCGCATAGTTTATTGGCTCTTTACTCGGTTTTTCCTCTTGTACACATACTTCTTCAGGCCAATCCCATTTCCCTTTGTTATTGGCAATGAACTCTTTTTCGGCGCTATTCCTTTTATTAGCCTTAAGTAGCTGGGGAACAGAGGGATTTATTGAGCCTATCCCCCAGCTCGCCCGTTTCCCCGTTGTGAACGGAGCGTAGCATATCCTTGGCACGTCTTGAACGTGACTTGTCAAAACTCCTGTGGGCACTGTGTGCGCGTAGGGCACTCTCGCGCAGAATGTCCTTTTTTGTTGCAGTTAAAGCAAACAATTTCCGGGCATTGCGAGGCACGATGTCCTGTCTTTTGACATGTAAAACAGGCACCATAAAAACTGTCCTCCCGAGTTGGCTCCATCTGGCTAAAACGTCGAGTAGCAGTTGGAGAGAATCCGGCTGCTTGATTGCCCAAGTGGCCTTTACCAGCCCAAGCGTTTTCTCTCCACCGATTGTGCTGCGGCCCGTTATTATAAGCGACTCTCTCTTGCGTTCCGTACGTTGGCTGCATCGGTTGCGTCGGTTGCTGTGCTCGCCCGTGCGTATGGCTGCCAGCTGTAGCATGAGCGGCTCCCTCCTGCTCTTTTCTCGATGCATTGACTTTCTCTTTCTTTGCTCGGCGCCAATTTTCTAACCTCACTTCAGCGCTATTTTGTTGCTTCTCTTTCATCGGGCTTTTCGGGCTCTTTTTCGCTCTTCGGATTCTCTTTCGCTACAGCCTCGTGTGTCTTTTCTTGCACTGAAGTCTGTTCGGGGGTTGGGGTCTGACGGTCTCTTTTCCATTTTTGAGGAGTTGTCTCCTCACATTCACACCGTTTGTCCTGTTTATCTGTCTGTCGGAGCTTTCTCATTCGCGTCAGAATATGCCCCACTTCCACAGCTTCATTTATGTCACTCATGCCATTCTTGATCAGTTGACTCACGTTTTTCTATACGCTCGTCCGTGCCATCATTTTGCCTAGGATACTGCTTATGGTGAGAAACTGTTCTCGCAGTTTACTCTCGGCAGCTTCCCAGGTGGCTGGCGATATTTCACCATTCGCACTTTCATTCATACTGCTACCTGTAGCTTTATCGAACACGCCAGCCAGGTTGCCTACTGGCGTGCTCGGGGGATCGGATAGCTCCCCTC
>JAWWML010025089.1:0-14998 GCA_035047165.1 Ormyrus rosae
TTCTTCCATTTCAACAAATTGCTAATTTAAGCCTTTTCTGTCAAGTTCCATCTTTCGAATTATCAAAAAGGTTTGTTCTCGTTAATAAAATAAAGTTTTAATGTTAGGTGTAAATTTATCTTTTATTGATTTTTTCATAACCCTTAATTTTCAAATATCAAATTTTTTCGGTATTTTTAAGGAGCTTTAAAAGCTTCAATGATTAAAATTTCAAGTTTTTTATTTCTACGATCAATGACTGTTACTATTTTAGTAAGCTCTGCTATACGGCAGAGCGCGAATAGTTGAGCGCGAACGGCACAGCCGAAAAGCTTGGTGCATGCGTACGCAGCGAGGCAGCGAAGGGAGAGAGAGCGGCCGCGCGGCGAGCGAACGCTCCTCACTTGTCGCCCCTCTTCTCCATCCGTCTCCTGGCACGGCGCGCTCATTCGCTTAATCTTCCAATTTTTAATTATCCTTAGCTCCGGTTCTAGGCATCGGATCGAAAAAAGACGGATAGACGTATGTCTTAAAATTGTTTCCTCTATCTCATGGTGTGAAAATCATGAGGATAATAATTAACACGTTATAAACACGTGTCTATTGGTTAGGAAAAGGAACCGGTCTGTCGTCTACTCAGTTAGCTGTGTTTCCTGTGGGTTGGCAGCTATGCCGGGTTGGTAAGACGATTTTTGGGCTGTATTACCGCTCTGTCCCTTTGAGTGTAGATAGAATAGGTCGCTTCACCCTAGATTGTGTATGGAGGGGGTTTTAGTTTTATGGGCTTAGTTACAGGATGTAACATTGCAATGGCTAGCAAATCAAATTTTGAAAGAGATGAAATCCCTGAGACACTATTCACACAAGTTATTAGTGAAGGTGTGAATGAGTATATTCAAATTTTAAAAATAAAAGGATTTATCAGTGAGGAAGTGTCGAAGGTCCCTTCTCCAAGAGCTGTAGAGTTAGGGAAAGAAATTGCTAAATTATTAATTAAGTTCATTGAGGATTTGACAATGATTGAAGAAGAAGAGTTGTTTTTACCGGATGAAATGTCAGATCAGCCAATGGACATTGAGAATTTTGAAGACAATCCAGAATCAGAAAGTTTTTCAAGTAAAATTATATTTTAAATTGAATTCTATTCAACAAAATTATAAAATTTTAAATATTTAAATATTATTTTAATAACTTATAGTTGGATCATCTCAAACAAACAGCCAAAACTCTTCTTCAAGCGACTATGCTCCTGAAGAGAAGAAGATTAAATACAGTATTATTCCTCTTCAAAAGAAGATTAAAATTGTGAATCTTCAACGCGAGCATCCAAACTAGACAGGATGAGCTCTCACGTTGGAGAAAAGAAATTATAAATGGAGGGACTAAATTTGATAAAAGTGCATTTTTATTTATCTGCCTCCAAGAAGCTGTACAAAAATGTTAAAATTACTTGCTTCAAGCCTGGAAAGCTGACCTCTGCGTTATTTTCAGAATATCTTTAAGATGTACTGCAGCCTTATGTGAAAGAAGATGAATTTATTCTCATCCTTGATCGGTGGACTGAACAATCCCAAGGAGGATTGTATGAAATCTTCAAAAAACCAATCGGAGTTTCCACATGTGCAATCAAGTACATACCTCCAGGTTGTACTGCACAATGTCAGCCCCTGGATACGTATTTACACGGCCAAATAAAGCTATTTGTAAAAAGATTTCATAATTTCACTGTTTTAATTGAACAAGCACGATAGATCAACACTAGAGAAGATGCAGTTAAATTACACACCATCACTCAGATGCAGCTGTCAGCACCTATTTTTAGAAATGCTGTTCAGTATTCAGGGTATACTGCTAAATTGATCACTGACAGGGATGTCTTCTCCAATGTTAATGAAGTATGTTTTTCTTTTAATAAAAATAAAAAGTGTGATTGCATGTCAATTGCATTCATAAAATGTTCTTGGTGTAGAAGCGAATTTTGTTTTAAATGCTTCTATGATGATTTTCATCCAAATTTATGTCCTTTATATTTTACAAATATATTTTAAACTTTTTAAATTTAAAATTCTTGCTTTATTATTTATAAAATTTTTAGAATTATTAATAATTATAAAATATCATTATAATATTGATAATCCTTATCCTTATATTCCTTTCTAATTGCTTAAACTGCAACTTAAAGTTATTGTCAAGATAGCCACATGTTTATATATGGATAACCTAAACTGACTAACTTATATTTTCTTGGCGCTTCAAGTGCTGTGCTCTGCAGTTGAAAGAGAGAGATAAGTATAGAGAACAGCTGGCAAGAGAAAAACACTGTTTGCTGTGTTCAATTACAGGTTAATCAAGGATTTCTTATTATAGAAAGTGTTTATAGTTATTTAGCACTTTTCAGTACCTTTTTAGCATCAAGTGCTAAATATTATTTACTTCATTTACAAGTATGCATGAAGAAATATCAGATAAGTTTGTGTTTGTTTAAAAATGCAATAATGATTTATTTTGTGAAATTGGTTCTTTTTGGTTATTTTATTTTTTCCAGGGGTTAATATTTACCTACGACGAAGAACTAATTCAATCAGGTTCAATCAAAGGTAAAGTTATATAGTCATTTTTATCTCTATAATTTGTTTTATTAAAATTTGAACGCAAGTTTTATGATAAAAAGTTGATTTTTTAGCATAAACTTGATCCGTCAAACAGCTTAATTGCACTTAATTAAGCTTGATATGCATAAATATAATGCATAATAGTTATAATATACTTATTGTAATTATAGGTAGTGAATTCAAATGGAAAGGAAGGCCTAAAAGGAGATTTTGCAAGGATCGTCCAGGATAGGTGTGATCGGAGTCGACATCCAAGGCTAAATTAAAATATCTGGGGACTGGGTGAGCGTTACGCTCTACAACTCCAAGTAAGTCATCGCTAGGCTAAGGAGAGACATATATCTCAGTTTGGGTGGAATCTGTCACCCTGATGTCATATACTCTCTTTGTAAGAGTGAACCGTAATTTTTTAAAATTATTTAAGTCATTATGAACCATATGAAGGAAGAATAATCGTACAGGCTCTTCGAAAACTCCAAAAAATTATTTATTTTTGAAGTTATTATAGATCATCGTTTTTTTTATACAATAATTAGATATTCTAAATAAACTTTTTAGTATTACTCGACGATACGTTTAATTTTTATGTTTACTTTTATTCTATTGCAATGTAGTTGTTAAACCTCTTTTTTAATTGAATATAAGCATATGTACAATGTGTGTGCTGAAATATATTACTGCAAATGTAATTAATATTTGTATTTTAATATTTTATTTCTTTTTATAGGTATACGGACGAACATGAAACATTTACAGAAAAACATTAAGTAAAAAACCAATTGAAATATTAGATGTTCTAGTTTATGAAGAGAACATGGATAAATGTTTAAATTGAATTGATAGGTGGAGAATGATTCTCGAATCTGTTGTGGCAATGACTTTTAGAGATAAGTTGAACTAATGGAAAAAGACCTGCGTAGGGTTTCCGCCCCAAAGTGTGGGATATCTAGTAACCGCGCGCGCGCGCGGGGAGAGAGAGAGAGAGAGAGAGAGAGAGGGGAGATCTTGTCTTTTCATAAAATGTTGCTACAGAGGGTCTACAAATCCTCTGTAGCAAACGAGACATGGCTAGGATAGTGAAGCACTTACCTTGCGTATCCAGTCCTAATGCCGAAAACATTACTGTGACTACAGTAGCTTTGCTAAAACTGTGTCAACGCCAAAATGGTATTATTGCTATTTTATAATTGAAGTGTAAAATGAGACCGCTGTTTTGTACATTATCCTAATCCCTGGGGCTAACCCCTGCCGGGTACTTATGTTGCTTATTACCATTCAAATTATAGCACCAATACAGGTCTTTACTATGAAAAGAGAAAGTCAATTCAGCGCCATCTATCGGATACTTACCAAGCTACATACGGCGGTATTTATACCGCAAGTGGCGTCTGCTAAACACTTTCATCTTACCCTGATTGCATTTTTCAAATTTTTTGGAAACTAATTTCCAAATAAAAATTCTCAATAGATCAAAATATTGTTTACAGTACGTTGAATGTGCGTAGACTTCCTTTTTGTCAAATCTATATTTTTATTTTAAATTAGTCAGCATATTCGGTAGCTAACCTCCAAATTTATTTAACTGACTGAATAAAATTAAACATTTTTGGTATTTTTTTTTTATGGAAAACGAAGTTTACGCACAAAAATTATAATATTTTCTATTACTCCCTACATTTTCGGGTGGTTTTCACATTGTATTTACGAATAAATTGAAAAATCGGAATGTCGGTAAGGTAGAGCTTAGGAATTTTCTGCGGCATCCCTTTAAAGAATATTTTATAATCTTGAAATAGTCCCCCGGGTGACGTCGTGTTCGCGCCTACTTGTTTATTGCTTAAAGAATAATTTATAATCTTGAAATAGTCCTCCGGGTTACGTGGTTGATGGGCGTATTTATTTATTGTTTATAACACATTATTTAGTAACTTTAAATACTCCCCCAGGTTACATGGTTATCGGACTTATTTATTTATTGCTTATATAATAATTTTTTATATTCTTGAAATAACCCCCTATGTATTTATTGTTTAAAGATTTGTTAATAACAATTAGATATTCCCTCGGGTTTTGTAGGTGTCGGGCCTACGTATTTATCATTTATAATCATTAAACGCTCTTCTCGGTTGCGTGTTGGTTGAGTATACGTGTTTGTGGCTTAAGGATTCATTTATAATAATTAAATACTCCTCCGGGTTGTTGAGCGTTCAGAGAGTAGTGCTACTTTTCGCCAAGCATTCGGCGAGCTGTTAGTCTTCGCCAGTGGTCTGCGAGTGGTAGTACTTTTCGCCAAGCATTCGGCGAGTAGTGTTAGTCTTCGCCAGCGGTACGCGAATGGGGTTTTTCTTCGTTAAGGGATTTTAAACCGTCCTACTCTTCGCTGGAAGCGTCGTACGGTGCTACTTTTCGTACGGGACGTCGATTTGTTCTTATTCCTGGTATGTATACAAGGTGAGGAAAAAGTATAGAAATCCCTGAAAATTTCTGAGGATTAGTGGTATAAAAAAAAACAAAGATCATACCCGAGGTAACTTTCAACAAGCAATCCAATGGTGAGCTTGGAATTGACTTTGAACCTCAATTTCAAGCTCACTTGAAGGTCACCTTTATTTTTTTAAACGAAAACCCCTACTTTTTATGCCAGAATTGAAAAGAGCGGAAAATTTTACGTTCGGGTATGTGTTTGGGTCTAAGGTGAACGTGATCTCTAGAGGTCAAATATAGGTCAAAGTATGCTATTACCGGATTATATTGTAATCTGGCGAAAGTGAAAGACAAGGGGAACTCACTTCAAAAAACACCTCGAAAGTGAGAGGCAAGGACCCTAGACCTAAAGACATACCCGAACGTAAAATTTTTCGCTCTTTTTAATTCCGGAATAAAAAATAGGGGGTTTCCATTTAAAAAAATAAAGTGTACCTTCAAATGACCTTGAAATTGAGGTTCGAGGGAGAAAAGTGCACGGGTTTACTCGAGAGAGCGTGCGGGTCGGCAAACGACCTCTGCACGAGTGATTTTACTAACTTAAATAAATGGTTCAAAACTCTTCCTTTTAGAAAGACTTTGCAACTTTATTCACTGTCTATTTAAAAGGACAAGTTGTAAGAAAAACTGAAAGCCAGCCGCGATTCGGCCACGGCTCACAACGCACTCCGCGAGCACACACGCACCGGCGATTGTACGCGAAGGCAAAAGAAACGAATTGTAGCTTTATTCTGAATAAGCTGACAAATATTCGATCTGCACGATCAGTATCGCAGTACCACTTACAGATATCGTTCGTATATCGGCACAAAAACTCAATAAGATCTAATTCCGCCACGTAGCGTCTAATTTTCGGATTCCGGCTCAAAAATGCTATACGCGTCCGCGTAACTGAACAGATCCGTGGAGAGTGATGGCGGAGCGAGCGCGAGCGTGCGATCGCTCCTTCGTCTTCGCTCTCCACGCCTGAGCATTTGCCGCGCACGACATCGATCGAGCTATCGATCAATGGCGCTTCTCCCCTCACTGTGGTGAAGTTAGACTCAGTCGAAAACCGCCAGTTTTGACTTGTTGCGCTGCCGAGCTGTAGCTGCCTCCTATAGATGCCGATTGCCAGGTAAACTTACTCTTCGTTCCTGTAGTTTTATTATTATCTAATTGGAGCTCGTCTCCTCTTTTCTTCTCTGTTTCAGGTGTTGGAGATTCAATCGGTGAGCAGCATATGCGGAGTCGGGTGCGATGGAAAACACTCGTCTTGAAAGAAGCGGAGCTCCCCGTTGAAGCTGACAGTGAGGACAGCAATGCAGGTAAGCATCCCTCTGTAAGTCTCCTCTGTGTCGTAGAGATTAGTCGTTATGAGTAGTAACAACTCCGTAGATTGTAGGTATAGTGCACCAGCATGTCATCCTAACCTCAATCCCTGTATTTATGTCTTAAGTGTGAGAGGCCCAACCTTAATATGGCAGAGTAAGACACTCTCTTCTATCAATCTAAATAACATACTAATTCTTGATTATTTACAGATGATTGTTATGCTGCTCGAGCCCCTTCATCCAGTGGAAAGGCGAGAACAGCAAGGCCAGCGCAGGGACTTCTATGCGCCTGGAGCTGCTGTTAAGGTTGAAGGAGGTGCGAGGATGCCTGGAGCTTCACGACAAGCAATTAAAGTAGATGGAGATCTGTATAACTGCTTCTCTTATACAGTATCCTAGTAGCTTTACTTAATGAGTTTATCCACCCTAAGATTAACTCTTTTTCTTCTTGCAGGTGCTTCCCTTCGTTTCGGTTTCAATGCCTGCTCCCCCTCCCCTTTAATCTATTAATTATTTATTGTCGGGTGGGTGTGTGCTCGTTGTGAGTACGCTCTGGGTTCTGGATGGGACTCTTCAGGATCCAGGGTATCTAATAAAGAGCCTAAGTGACAGTCGGTTTAGCCGGGGCCAACTGTACTGTCACAAACTTTACTTTTGTACATCATCATACATATAATTTCATACAAATCATTTGTTTAAAATAAGGATCTCGAATCTCAACGCTTAATCGCTTTTTAATTATTAAACAGTTAATAGATTTTTCAGTATACATAGCCGCAAAATTCGCTTTTGCGTCTTGGTTTTGCGAACGCAAAACGCCATTTGGCGGATACATTATTATTAATTACATCATTATTTATACATTATTATTCAGCAAAACAGAATAATATACAGAAACTTGAAACTAAAAAGTTATGCTCTAAAGAAGAAAATCTTGAAACTGTTTTTAGTAATCCAAAAGAATCTGTTGATTCAACTGAGAATAGACATTAAATTTTGTTAGTTAATTATTCAGCAAGGAAAAACCTACTTAAAAATATTGAATACAGCGAATGAGTGAGTGAGTCGCTTAGCACATAAATTTTACTTATTATATTATACTCAACGAAAGAAAAAAAATCAAGAAGTATATGAAGAATCAGATACATTTATTGAATCTTCAAGTGCCATGGAAGTAGTCGAAGCAAAAATTAGCTGAAAACGAATCTCCTAGTCTTGATAAGTGCACTAAACAATCTTCCAAATGTTTCTTACGGGGCAATTTTTATCGTCACCAGCTAAAACTGTGCACAAAGGTTGATTAATAAGTTTATAAAAAAGTTACACAGGTTTTTGTCCTTCAAGTAATTTTTCAGTTTTCTATTATTAATTATATTGTTAAAAATAGAGCAGTTTTTCACTTTTTTTATGTATTTTTGAGTTTAGAAATAAAAACCTGTGTAAAGTTATAGGTCTTGACATTACGTATTAAAACATTTTTAGTTTAATGGTGATATCTCAAATTTTACCCCGTAAGAGACGTTTTGAATAAACACCTTTTTTGATTACTTTTTAAAGTAAAACTCTTTCAAATTTGATTTAAATAGGCTGAAAAATTGTTTCTTTCTCTATTTTTATGTAACTAAAACAGTTATATTTCTGTAAATGTACATTATTAAATTCAGATTTTTTTTACTGTACCCTACCCTTAATTCTAACATTTGAACAAGTTGCATTTTTAAATCTATCGTTGACGAAATTTTGGGGTTACTGACTCATAGTATTTACTATTTAAAAGATTTTTGTAACAGTATTTTAGTACTGTCACAAGAATTTAGTATTATTTTGAAAAATAGGAAAAACTCATCTAGAAATGAGTCAGAAAATACAACTGAACAGCTTAGATTAAAAGGGTAGGCCCTAAGCAACCTTTTACCGACCCTCTAAAAATACTTTTGTAACAATAATTAACACCACCCTATCGAGCGACTACCTACGAAAGGTAGAAAACCCCGAAGCAGCAGAAGCAGACGAGCCCAGCTGACTGCTCCCTGATGCGAAGGCCCTATCTTGTCTATTCCTCCTTGTCATTCTCAGATTCGTCCCGAAAAGAAGACAACCTTAGAAAACAATAAAGAAGATCCCATAACAAGACAAGATGATAAAAGAAGAATTAAGCTAGAGCTGAAGCAATACTTCTATTTAATCACTGCAAGATAATCAACGCAAGAGTTAATAGAGACAGAAAAATCTCTACTGACAGAAAACCAAAAGCTGCAGATACCGAAGGAATTGTTTTAAGACGATCAAAGTCTAGCATCGGCGGCTGCATTTGAAAGCCGCGCGCAAGCCGAAGTCGGCTGAAACGTGCCGGCTGAGTCGGCTGAGCGCGAGATCGCGGTCGATGAGCGCGAGACTGGCGGGGAGAAGAAGACAAAGGGAGGGGATGATTCGGCGTTCGATCGCCAGGCAGAGAATCTCATCTCTACCTGTTCGCTCTGAGCTCTGAATCAAACCGATCGCATCCATCGCGTGCTCCAGAAAACCTGCGTTTCCCGGCGGAAAACTGCGAGGCCTCGGGCGAGAGGCAGCGAACGGCGAGAAGCGAGCTGCGTAAAGCCCAGGAGCTTCTCCACGACTTCATAAAGTAAGTGTATTGCCGATAGCATTGTCCGTAGGAAAAGTAAGACTTAATGTAAATAGCTTTCTTTAAATATTATTGAAATATTACTAATTTATTGTCAAATGTCGGTCGCGAGTTTCGAGACAATTGTATTCTCGAAACTAGAATCTAAGAATGTAATGCCGAAACTAGATTAGTTGTTATAGCCGAAACTGCGCGTAGAAAAATAGAGTTTTCGTCGTAATTAGTTCCGCGAAATTGAAAGATAAATTCGAGAGGTTTCGAGCCGTGAATTCGCATCCCTTGAGTTAAGCCGAGCATATTGTTATTAAAGCTTCATTTATAATAATTAGAATAATTAGAATAAACTTTTATTACATTTATAGTAAACTACGAAATGCTTTATTCAACCTTTCCACGGATCCTAGTATCCTTTATTGTAAATTGAATTATTATTTAAAAATCATTTATTCGCCATATGTGGTATTATTACAAAAACGCCATTACAATTTATATTTAAGGAAAGAATAAAACACTGGAAAGAGATACATCTTAGGACGTTACAAAGATAATCTATTCAAATTATAAAAAATTTGGTGCTAGTTGAAAATGAAAAATTATAAATACAAAATCAATTTATATAAAATATTTGTTATAAATTAGATAAATTCATATATAGAATAATTATTAAAGTGTCTTTTGTACGTACGTACATCTGTAAGCCTCGAAAAGTATAAGATTTCATTATTGATTGTTCAGTTATTGATTGACAAATACAAATATACGTATTTAAAAAATTAACTAAATTTAATTTTTAATAAATAATATTAAAATTTACTTATAAATAAGTGAATTATTATAAGAAACAAATACAAATAAATAATCAATTAATTATTTCCTTTTAAATTAATTAATTTAATAACTTTTTTAATAACTTTGTGATATAATTATTTATGAACTAGCAGAAAATAATAAGAAAATATCAATTTACAAAGCTATATTTAAAAGAACAATAGCATTCCTTAAGGGGGCATATGTAGTCAGAAATTTCGAAAATTATATTTTTCCAATAATTTTATATATTAAAGTTTGCGACAGAGGTAATTTTACGTGTATTTTGTAATAATTTATATTGAGTAATTATATTGAATAACTTGTCGTCGCACCGGCACGATTACGTATCGCGCCGTTTATTGTGTGTGTGTCCGGCTAACTCTTACCTCCGCGTGCACTTGCCCGTGTTGTGCACGCGTACCTCGGTGGCGCGTGGATCCTTTTCGGCGCCACACACGCTTACGCCGAATTATTATTTAGCTGCAGATATTTATTGGAGAGGGAGAATGTAGCATGCAAATAAATGATCGCGTGATTAATTGAAATTGATCGTCGAGCTAGTTTCGCTCGAGTCTATCTTTATTTAAACAAATATCTTAAATCACAACTGCTTTCTCGCAAGACGCGCTCGAATTTCGCTCGCTCTTAGAACTACGTCGCGCTTGGCTTTACAACAATATTTCGCGCGGATCACCGAATTATTAATTAGAGTAAGCGAGTTTTGGTAATCGCTAACGCACTACGTCGAACGCGCTCTGGATTCATTATCTCGCTAACTTGTGACGCTAAAATTAACGCTCATGATCGCGTCTACCTGTTCGCGCTGCTTGTAGACGCTTTCCGCCGCTGCTCATGCTATGCTCGCCGTGATGCTTGGAGTCCGCATTCGTCTTGGCGTCTGCGTCGGCTTTCGGCTCGCTGTCGCTGCATCGGCTGCTAGATGCAGGTAGCTCCAGGATGCTGCTCGCCCTCCTGGATGTTAGCGGTGGTGGTGCTCATCAACTGGGCTTGCACTGACCACCGATCACGAGCACTTCGCGCGAGCGCGACCCGACCTTCTTGGTCGTTAGACTGGGCGAGAGTGTCTCTCCTCGATTCTCTCCCGAAATTTGTAACACTGCGCGCTCCCCACTAATTGTTTACTTCCGAGAAATGTTCGTCCGCGTGTTTACATCGCGCTCGTACGCGTAGCTACTCGACTTTCTTGTCGCGCGAGCCTCGGTAATACTTGCCGAAAATGTATTTTAATTTTAAAATTAAAGATTTTAAAATTTTGTTTGTGTGTGGCAAAACGCCACGTCACAAGTTTTTTTTTAAAAACCACTGAAAAATGTTCATTACTATTTTAATTATTATTATTTTTCGTAAAAAAAATTTGTACGTGTTTTTCAAAGTTATTTAAAGACATGCAAAACATTTTGAATAAATTAATTGAGTACTTATTTTGTAAAATATTCAAGGAAAATCCCATTTTTTGGCCCTATTGACTGCATATGCCCCCTTAACAGTCGCATGAGACATTTTCAATCAATTAATCAATAATTAAAAGACTATAAAAGCAGCATCAATTAGTAACAGCCAGTCTACTCCACTCGGACGCCCAGTTCACTCGAATACTGGCACTCTCTTAGAGTCTCTCTTTGTAACTTTTCGATTATCAATTTATATCTTAAATTGTTTATTTTACTTTCAAATCAATTGTTTGATAATTAACTTTGTAATAAATTCATTTATTAATTAATTTTGTGGATTAATAAATTTATATTTTGAACAAATTGTGGTTTTTTTGGTTTATTAAGGGGATTATATACTGAAAAAAGATCCAAAAATCAATTTTTTTTTATTTGATTATTTAATTCTACACTTTATCCAAAATGTAGAAAAAATGTTCAGGCACAAATTTAAAAAATTTCAAAAGTTACGGCTTTTAAAATGTAACTTTCTAAAAATACTAAAATTTACGTTTGCTAAAAAAGCCACTGTAAAAATATTTTAATTATTATTTTAAGATTATCAAACATTTTTTTATACATTATTTATTATGCTTTATAGATTTTTAATGATTTTGTAAAAGAATTTCTATTATGAAGTTTCGAATAAGCGCACTCATCGCATTTCAGTCGTGTCGCCACAGTCGCCATAGATTGTGCGTTTTGTCAGCTGATATTTAGTCTTAATATTTTGCCTCAAGTATACTTTAAGGTTAAACATCTTTGTTTGCTCTTTCTAGTAAAAAGTTTGGAATCATTTAATGTCTTCAAAGAAAATACTCCTGGACAAAGACCTACTATTTCAAAGCAGGTAAATTTTAAAGTTCCATTATTATTTCCAGCTGTCAAATTAAAAAGAACTTTCATATTTCTGTTTCAGGTCCTCTTTAGCCATCATTAGGCTTTACTTGTTGGTTTTTTTATACATTATTGTGCTTTCAATGTTATTATAAAGTGTAATTTTGTAAGTGTTGTTATAGATATGCATTTTCCAGCAGTATGGCAGAATTACTTCATTTACAGAGATTGTGCTGGTTTACACATCGTGTACCTAGATTACAACAAGCTTGCTCTTATTAGAGAGGAAAGTATCATGAAGTTCTTGATTTAGTAATGATACTGATACTACTCGAGTAATGCTGATACAACCTTTTCTTTTTGACAATGGAGTACGAACATCTTTAGTCATCTTTAACTTTTCAAGACAAGTGATAAATAGTTTAAAAAGTTAGTGCTGTGCAGAGTGTTATGTTTTCAGAATAACATGACGAGTTCTTTTATTAGTGTTTTCTGAAAACTTTAGTATTTATGAGTTTGGCGTAAACTCCAAATTGAACCGATAGATGAATTGTCACCTAATAGGGCTTAAAATCTTTGTTTTTCATGTCATTTAGGGCTGATGCATTTTTTTGTTAAATTTTTTTGGTTTAGTATTTTTAAATTAAGAAAGCTTGCGAAAATTCAGAATATTTTTTAAAAATCTACCAATATTTTTCAGTTTTTCTTAATTTAAAAATACTAAACAAAAAAATTATAATGAAAAAATGCATCAACCCTAAATGACATCAAAAACAAAGATTTTAAGCCTTGTTAGATGAAAATTCATCTATCGGTTCATTCTGGAGTTTACGCCAAAGCAAAAAATTTAAAATAGCAATATCTCTGGATCAAATGGACCTACAGAGTACAGTTTGGGCGCATTTGATCAAAATATATTATATTTTTGATAGATATTTTAAAAAGAAACCATAAACGTACAGATTTTTTTTCAGGTCTTTTTAGAGGAGGAAAAAATCAGTATATAACCCCCTTAAGGCCCATAGCGTTCTTTCCAGTCCGCTCGAGATCAACAGCAAAGGGAAAGTAAGAAATTATACTATTAAAATAATAAAGTTTACAATATTATAAATATTCACATAAAAGTATATATATGCACATATATATACCCATTACAATATTTTAAAATTAAATCATATGAGTGTTAATAGTTTTGTTATTTTTTCTGTTTAAAATTATTTCTTCATTTTTTAAATCTTCAAACAAGTTTCCTTTAAAGTTACTGTCTGATTAAATATAATCTGCAAAACAAAAAATTATTAGACTAACTTAAATACATAAGGAGTAATAAGTAGGATTTGAAAATTTTACCTGTCCTGGTTTTGAATCTGGATCTACAGAGAAAAAACCTATTCTTTCAAATTGATATTTATCAAAAGGTTTCAATTTATAACAGAAATTATTGTCAACATATGCAAAAGTTTCCTTTTTACTTTTGCGATTAATATCACTCCAAAATCCATTGGGAACATCATTCACATCTTCTGGATTTCTATGTTGAAATCTGAAATTTCATGCAATTATATTTATAAGTTTAATACGCACAATATTAGTTTTGCAATTTTATTTATAATTTTAATACGTACAATTTTTCATAGATCCGTATGTTTACTAAGGAAGGTCGGCATACCCATTGGATAAAAGCTTTCGGCTTATTTTGATCAGATATTGGCGCCTGCTGAACTATTATATTAATTATTGTACCTGTATCATTTCTTTCTATTTCTTTTATTGACAGTATAACTCCAACATATTTTAATCCAACTGATTGTTTTACAGTTAATCTTCTGAAATCTTTTCCAGCTTCCTAAAATAAAAGAGTCTTCATTGACTAAATAATTTTTTTATTTTTATTTTTATTCAATTGTAGTATTTTTAGTTAGAAGCCAAATTAAATTTTTCCATTAACTGATTCCAATAAAAATGCAATAAAAATGCCTTTTTCTCTCAGAGGGGTCACCAATCCAAAAAAATCGTAATAAAAATACAAAGAAAATTTAAATCCCAATTTCAAGAACTTTCTATAAATTATTAAAAATTTGAATGTTATAATTAAAATCAATAACTCCAACACTAATGGTATTTTTTCTGTCAAGCTTTTTTTATTTAACAAAAAATATCCAACGATTAACTTCCTTTCGAGTGTAGAAAATCGTTTTGCCCCGATTTCCACGTATAATTACTACAGAAATAATTATCACGAACGTATTCCAGTAGAAATAATTACTAAAGAAACAAATTTTTTGTGGTGTAAAATAGGCTTGAAAGTGCCAGAAAGCACGCTTAAACATATTTCATTTCTGGTACTTCCCAGATATTGCGAAATGCTTCACAGAAAATGCGTACCAAATAAAGTCCCAGAGAGCACGCTTAATCATACGTATATATTATATATACCTATATTTATATCCTATGGTGGTTAATGAAACGAAAATTATATCCAGCGGTGTTTAAGAGAACAAAGTGTTGCTTATAAGGACAGGCCCGATATAAGCCACATTTTCCATACATCCACAGGTGCTTATTCGGACAGAAAGACTCTCAGCCAGAGGAGACGTACTATTTCTCTAGTAATTTCCCCGCACTGGGAGTGGGATAGGGGTAGGAATGGTTTATTTTTTTAATAGACTTTAACAGGGGATGAATTAGATTCAAGGGGGTAAGGGCGGGTTGAGACGGTTGTATTATATTTTTTATGAAAATGTATATGATCATGAGAACTACCACGTGTAAGTACCATTACATATAGTTAAATATATATATATATAGCTTACTATATTATATAGTTGTAAGCGTTATGCTTGTCGTTCAGCCCCCCTCCCCCCCCCCCCCAGGCCCCCCCCTCCG
>JAWWML010025099.1:0-14993 GCA_035047165.1 Ormyrus rosae
GCTTCTTTAGTGCTCGCACGCACTAAAAACAGAATCTCGCGCCCAAATAGAAATCTGAAAAGCTGGCTACGCGACAAGTTCTTTTAAGCTAAAATGATGCATACATTTTTGAGTTATTTGAACTTGCATGATTTTTTTAAGAAAACGAAATTTAAAAATATACGTCAAAGTTCAAAGATATTTTATTTAGGCGTAGCGCGCCTTAATTTAGTAAAATCAAAACTGGGAACGAAAACTGAAATTTAATCAAAATATTTCGAGATTCTGCTTAATTGATTAAATGGCCTAACACCATTTAAAAAGCGTTTCACGTGTACATAAGAAAAGGCAATTTTCCTAGTCATTTCAAGCTATTCTAGCTTAATACTTTAATTCTTTAAGGAGTCTCGTAGGTTACATGAAATCATACAGAATGACTTGAAATTTTTGTATGTTATTCCTTAGCTAAAAATAAGATTATATGTTTTTTTTTCAGAATGTTTTATCGCCACGGTTTTCGAGAAAAAAGTTGTTGAACTTTTAACATGGGCTCTTACGGAAGAGAGAGGTTACGAAGGGCTTACGCGTAAGAATTCGCGATAAAAAACATAGAGATTAAGTTAAAACAGTGATAGTTTTATAGAAAAACAATTAAGGAATCAAAATGCGCCTTGCTGTGAATCGATTACCAGGAATTTGACAAAGAACTAAGGTAAAACGTAAACAAAATATTGAGTTCAAAGGCTACGGAGGGAGCGCGCGGTGAACGGGAAGTCGCTCGCAAAGAGAGAGGGGACTCCCCTTTCCTCCCTCCGACCACGAAACTTATGAGACTCCTTAATACTTGAATCGCTACAATCAGGGATCTTGTTATAATAATTATGTCTTATGTATATAAATTGAAGCTGCAGATTGTAACATTAATAATTTGTAATGAAGCATATAGTTAGCTGTTCTTGTTTTGAAATAAACTAAATTACGTAATTTACTTTTGTTTCATAATTAAAGCAATTAATGATATTCTTAATTTTTAGTAAAAATATATTATTATATTATTTATTCTAAAGGGGAAGGTAAATAATTAAGAATTGAACATCAAATATGTCGATTAATTTCTTACAAACTTGTAATCTATTGTACGCATCAGTATTCAAAAATTGAAAACTGAGCTGACAGTGCTCGCTTTAAGTTATAAATGACAACATTTATAAAGTTATTGCATAAGATGAATGAGTTTAACTCGTTTAGTAAACAAGAGGAAATTTACATAAGTGGTTTTTAACGAGAATTTATTGTAGAATTAGTATTGATAAACTCTAATATTTCAACAATGTACCTCTAGACTATTTTGAATTTTAAAATAAAACTCCATGCCATTCAAAAATGAAATAACTAAACTTGTATATTGACTGACAGCGAATGCAAATAGGGAATAAAGCGATTTTCCTTGTAACAATTGATTATTTGCAACCAAGTAAAAGTTCCCTGCGGCAATCTATTTCATTTTTTAAGTATTGTTACGAGAAAAAAAGGCACCGGAATTACCTCGGCTGGGAATCGAACCCCAAGACCTTCCGCTTTCGCGACGGATGCTCTTCCCACTTATATGAGCTACCGATGCCTATGCACTTCTCTTCTCAAGTCCTGTTATCGATTATGGGATGACGCCTCGTAATCAACGCGTCTTCCCGTGACACCTCCCTCCGCCGAAAAACGTCGTCCTCGACGTTTTTAATTTGCGCGCCGCGGTAATGCAGGAATCTGTTTCTTCTGCCATTCCGAATTTACGCGGGTGAGTTCGATCGCTGAATGAAGCCTCAACCGACTAACCTTACTTCATCCCACCGCTGTCACCAATCTGTTACGGGTTCGGTTGTTATTAGTAAGTGGGGGTTGAAAGTAAGAGTCCGTGGAAAATACATTAATGTATTGCGCATATCGCGGTCCTTGCGATTCTGTTTGGGCGCTGATGGAAAGACCACCTCACCGCCGCGAATTCCGTCAGGAACCACTTGACGGGGGAAGATTTCTTCCCATAGTTTCCGTCGACTCAGCACCAGAACAGGACCGGGCCACGCAAACCGACGGTTGTAACCGTCACAGTATTGAAGAAACTACCCAAATTAAACAGAAGACCTAAAATTGATTAAATAGTATATTACGCACCTAGGGAAAAAAAGAATTGGCAAGCTCATAGCTTGTGTAAATTGACACCCGCGCCGAAGGCGAGGCCATTTTTGCCATTTTACTTCCCGAGGTGTGCATACTATTTTTCTGCTCGACGTCGCCGGAAAGCAACAACTTCGTTTTCAGAAAGTTGGCGCTTTCCGGCCAGAGGGCAGAAAAATAATTTGTATACTCTCAATAACACATATATTTATAGAAAGTATGAAAAAATGTACTTCAATCCTTTCCAGGTATTAATTTTAACTTAGAATATCAGACTTCCCCCCAAAAAGCTATAAAAATACCAAATATTTGATTATCAGTCTGCGCACTAGATTTCAAAGGACATGTCCCAAATTTTATATATAAGTGCTTTGCATATTAATTAAGTTATTTTTTATTTTTATTTTAATTTATAATATGTTCTAGCAACTTTATGAATGTTTTGTAGCATAGATTTCTTTATTCGTATACAAAGAACTTATGTGTAAATTTTGGGAGATGTCCTTCGAAACTCATTGCGAAGACTGATTATCAAATATTTGGTATTTTTTCAGTTTTTTTGTGGGGAAATCTGACATTCTAAGTTAAAACTAATATCTGAAGTGGATTGAAATACATTTTTTCATACTTTCTATAAATATATAATTTACTGAGAGTATAAAAATTATTTTTAATCAATTCTAAGCCTGTCTAATGTGGGTACCTTCTTCCTTTAATAAATAATTTCGATGGAAATGTGAAAAAATTGAAACATATATTATTCGTTGATTGGTAAAACGCTTTTTTGAATTTGATTCAAACATTCTTTGGGCTGAAAAATTAAGTAAATTCTTCAGTTATATAGCTTTTGCGTTTTTTTTGTATTTCGGGTTAAAAAATGAAATAAATGGTGATTAACGAATTCCATATGGTTGATATTTCGAGTTCTTGATGCAAATAAGATAATATATATAATGGTTTCGTCCCATTTATTCAGAAAACTTCATTAATAGTAACATTAATACCTGTCCACATAATATTATGTGAACACCTGTCAGAAGAGGTTAAAATAGATTATTTTAAAACGATCAATTTAATCCTATCTCGATAAAATTAAGAAGTAAAAGATCAAATAAGCACTCCAGTCGAATCTTGGCGCTCTGACCCTAGTCCGGTACAAAGTACAACTGATAATTGAAAATCCGGATTGTTACAAAAATTATAAATGATTAATAAATTTATGATATTTGTTCGGTTTATGCGATAAGCTAAATGTAAAATAAATTACGTTTCAAACGGTAAAACTAAACGGTGGGGGATAGAGGTGGCTTTTGAGGAACCTTCTTCTTGATAGTGACTGGTTCGGGCCTGATCAATTATCAATAATATGGCTTCAGACGAACTTTTTTCGTGCCGGATCCGTTGATTCTCAGAGAAGAGGGCGAGACGTTTCGGTAACTACCCATTTAAGCTTCGCTTCTTCGGCGAAACGCCCCCTTCATGCAATATACACAATTATTCTTGCACTATCTGTTATGCTGTTTGTTTCTGATTCGTATGAATAAATTAGTGAAATTTCTTTTTTTAAGATGCATAAATGCTGCGTGTTCTATTTTGGAAGAATGAAAACAAATTAAACTCCATCGTTAGCATCCAGACAGCATTGCTTCGTGGCTTAATAAATCAAGGAATGAACTCAAGAGCGATCGAAACTGAAAATCAAGAGTGACGTTTACTAACGCTTGCTTTTCACCACTCCTGTGCCTAGATAGCGACGAATTTTCGTTTATTAAGGTCTTATGTGACTGGTTAAATCGAAACTCACTCCTTATTTCATTATTATAAATTGAAGATTGAAACGTGCATTAAAATTTCGAAAATAAATAAATCATAAAATGCAGAAAGGAAGGAGCAAAAGAGATTAATAAAAAAGGACGTTGGCGACCGAAAGTACACGTGCTATCACTAGAGGAGACAATATATGCCCAATTTCACTTCCTCATCCATTCGCGCTTACTATACAAGCGAAATGAAATTCCCCGAGACAAGATAGCAGTGGCGTGCGAGAGTGCGGGCGGTAGAAAGAGCAGGTCAAGTTTTACAGGTTTTCTCGTCTTAGCGGCGGCCGCATCGTTGGCCTGGACGGCTCGTTTGTCGTACACGCGAGCGAGGCGAAAGAGAGTAAGTTGCAACACGAGCTAGCAATGGCACTACTGGGACTACTTGATTAAAGCCCTCTTCGTTTGCGAGCGCGACATACCCAGTTGAATTCTCTCTTCTACGCCGGTCTCCATTTATTTCGTTCGTCTGCTTCAGCTGCGCGCTTGCGGGAGCCTGCAATTTGAATAAAATCGATGTTCGAAATAGTCAAACGTCGGAGATTTCCCATATGAATATGGAATGATGATTCGCACAACGCCCGAGCTTTTGATTAAAGTGCGTTTCAAGCGCACGTTTTATTGCCAACAACTCTGTTATTATGGAAAATCACTGACGAAGGTTATGGACATGCACGTTCTCTGCGGGTAGCAAGGTTTTTTTAGGTTTATATGATATGCAAACCTTTTTTAGTAAATATTATTTTATTGCAAATTAAATTTTTCATATTATTCAAAGAATTTATATTATATTAAAGTATAATATTTCTTTTATTATGGTTTT
Organism: Ormyrus rosae; assembly: GCA_035047165.1. NCBI lineage: Eukaryota > Metazoa > Arthropoda > Insecta > Hymenoptera > Ormyridae > Ormyrus > Ormyrus rosae. The sequence continues at coordinate 4,789 of JAWWML010025099.1, forward strand.
TATTTTTTTTTCTCTCCGATCCGTGAAACGCTTTTTCGAATCATATTTAAAAGTATTAAATTATTGAGTACCGTTAAAAAAACGTTTCACACTACCCAAGAAAAAACATATTTTCCTAATAGTTATTTCACAACCTTTTTTGTCATTTTTCACATTTAAATGAAACAGTGCAATATAGACAAGTAACAGTTCTCAGAAACATCATAGTTATGATTATTTAATTTTTGAGACTTAATTAAGCTTGAAACTAGTTCATATTGAGCTATTTTAAGATGTTCTTAAATTTAAGGAACTGTTACTGACGAGTTTAGCAGACAAATAAGAACGAGAAATGTTAATAGTCGGATCAATATAAAGTTGTGCATTTTTTTTTCTTATAATCATTTATTTAGAAAGATTTATGAAATCCAAATATACCTGTGAAAAAAAATTAAGGGATTTATACATGCAATCTTTTCTTTCACATTCTCCTTTACGTCATCTGCGTAACAATTACTCTGCACTTTACCTATTTGATATACCTTTTTTATCGACCATAAATAGCGAAGAAAAGAATAGTGTATATAAAAATTCTTCCGAACTTTATTACTCAATTCCTCTTTAATAATTATGAAAAAATTAATGTTTACGCACACTTTGAGATACAATAAAAATCCTCTTAAGAGTATTTCTTCAACCGAAATGGGTATGATCAAGAAAGAAGTTCCTTGTGATTCAGAATGCTTTTACTTTTATAGTGAGTCGTTAAACTAGTTTTCTACAAAAGTGCAGTCTTGGGCGTTTTATAGAATGTCGTGGAGCCAACGTAGCGGCTTTGCACAAAACCGAGTGCAGACGACGACTTCTCTTTTCGTCATTTTTTTTTTTTTTTTAAGTCATATGCTTTATTTCATCTCGACACGTATCCTGTGTCTTATTTACATGTTTTATACTCACGTACTTTCCGTTAAACAACTTATATCTACAAATAAGAAATTAATTAAGTTTAAGAATAATAACTTTTCAAATAAATGTGTAATTTTATTACAGAAAATCTGTTTTCTATTTATTAATTAGGTTTAAATATTACTATGTGACAGAGCACTAAGTAGCTCTGCACAATGAGTAAAAATTTAAAAGATTTAATTATGTTTAGTTTTAAGCCGTTAACGAGAGGTGAGCGAACTCGGAGAATCCCCTCTCCGCGCTCGCTCCCTTCTTTTGATAAAGGTACTACTTTCGGGAAGAAGGGATTGATAGCGCTAGAATCCCCTCTCCCCGAAACAGTATAAATTTGCGAGTTTTCGCGAGTCGAGCAGAGTCGTCGGTGAACTCTTGCCGATCTAGCCCTAGGAGGAAGGTACCCAGGTGTATTTGCGCCCGGGTTATTTCCTCGACTCTCTCGGTCGCGCGAAATTCTAGTCAGCGAAAACTAGCGTGCGAATAAATTGTTAAAATCCCGAAATTTGCATTTTTCTGTTACAGATTGAGAAGCAAACAGCTTAACGGATTTTATATTGTAAAAATAGTTTAATTATAGAAATAAATTAGATTTAATTTTTTTATTATAAATTATGAAAGTATTTTTAATTCAAAACCCGAGCACTCTCCCGTTTCCGGATTGATTGATTGATTGATTGGGGACTAACGACACGGGGTCCTAAATAGTCCTGAAATCAAAAGAATGCAAAGGTACAAGTGACCACGGGGCATGTATCCGTGTGCGCACGCAGAGTCTGGTGACATAAAAGAAAACGAACTAAAAAACCGAGGAGTAAATAATGCAATCATGAAAGATAAAATATCGACGCGATAACGCAAACGCTAATGAACAACAACTTAAAAGTAACTTAAAACTAAAAACTAAAAAAAAGAAGAAAAAACGAAAAACAGCCAAAAAAAATGCAATTGCAGTTAATAATTAATTTGCATATCGCAGCGTAAAGCATTTAGTCGAAGCAAGGTTTGTTAAAAGTCCTGCGAATTTCCTCCGGCAAAAGATTCCAGAGTCGCGGCGCGCCTATCCGGAAAAAGCGCATGTGGCAGGTCGTACGCATGTTACCGATGACTAAATCTAAGCTGGAGCAACGTCTTGACCCAAGCTTCTCAAGTGGTCGAAAATTGAACCATTTAGCAAGATAAACTGGTGAAGCATAGTGGAGTATGTTGGCTAGTAAACATATATAGATATAGTTGCGCCGACAAGTATAAGGCAGAATATCTAACGCAATTAAGGTAGGGGTAATATGAACGCCAGCATTCAGGCAGCGTTGCAGCTTGGTGCACAGCTCACCTGACAGATCCAGTAGAAGGCCAGCGCCATAATCAAAATACGGGAAGATCAAAGATTTGACCAGCGTTAGTTTAATATTTCCGAGGTATTAGGTCTTCGCACTTCCGTAGACGAGAAAGCGCCGCATAGCATTTGCGCACTGTGACAGCAAATTGTTATGCCCAAGACATAGTACTGTCGAGAAGAAGCCGAGGATTTTAACCGAGTTACAGTAGGCTATGGGTTCCCCATTGATTGTAGACTCCGGGAGGTTAAGTGCTCGACATCGACTGATGAACCCGCAAGAACCAAACCAGATCGCTTGTGTTTTGCTGGCATTAATGATCAGCCCGTTGGACGCCGCCCACTCTGCAAGTCGCGCAAAGGCGATGCTTACAATGAGTGAGTACAGAGGGGGCGTCGTTAATAAACAGTGAAAACAGGCATGAGCTGTTGAGGTTGCCCTGAGGAACACCGGAGTGCCTAGTTATCGGCCTAGAGAGCGCGCCAGACTTAGCTCTGACTACTTGTGATTTGCCTGTAAGAAAGGAGCGGGTCCGCGTGCATGCCGCGTCAGAAAATCCAAAAAACGCCAGTTTACTACAAAGGAGTTCGATGTTAACTACATCAAACGCTCGGGAAAAATCAATGGCGACGACTAATGTGAGCTCTTCAAAATCCACGCCTTCGCGAATGTTATCCAGGATGGAAATAAGGGCACTATGAGTACTGTGCCTCTTTCAAAAGCCGAATTGATACTCGTCAAGAATTCTCCTTTCAGTGACGAAGTCGAGTATCTGATGGTGAGCCACGGCCTCAAGTATTTTTGCAGCCCTGCACAGGATAGTAATAAGCCTGAAATGATTAGGTTCGAGTGGAGGAAATCGCTTGGACAGAGGCAAGACAGTGGCTCTTTTCCATGCTCGCGGAAAGACGCCCAACTGCAGCGAACAGTCAAAAATGCACATTAGCGGTGTCAGAATCGTCAGCATGCAAAGCAGCAGTAACCTCATGGGGATATTATCCGGGCCTTGTGCCTTGGATCGCATACGCTTCATTGAGTGAACGATGTCGGCAGCGTGAATGTATTTAAAGAAAAAACGATGCTCCGGAGCGATGCGAGCATATGATAGCGTGTAGTCAGGCCGAGTCGTGCAGGAGTGGCCCACGAAGTGCAGATTGAGCGAATCCAGGTCGACTGGTAAAGGGAAATCCAGCCTCGTTCTGGAAGACAGGCCGAGATCGTCGACGATACGCCACATATCGGTGGTGTTGCCAGTCTTGCCAAATGTATCTTTGTAAAATTTAGCGATGGCATTGCGAGATCCTGTTTAACTTGATTGCGGAGGCTTTTGTAGAGCGAGTGGTCGTGAGGACGACGGAGTCTTTTGAATCTCCTCCAAGCGCTTTTGCGTTCACGTATAAGTCCACGTAGGTGGGAATTCAACCACGGGGAGGATTTCCGCGGGGGTAGGACGTCCTTGTAAGCGCGTGTTTGTCGAAGAGCACCGTGAGGGAGGACGTGAAAAAGTCAACCTTAGCGTCAACATCGCGCATTGCAACCATGCTCTGCCAGTCGACATTAATTATGTCCACTCTGAAGCTATCGGCGTTGAACTCGCGCAAGCATCGCCTAGAAATCTTACGAGGGAGGTAACGTGGGACCTCCATAGAAAGCGTCGCCGAAAGAACATCGTGCTCAGAAATAAACGGGCAATGCTTGTGCTCGTGAGAGAGCACCGAACTGCTTTGATCAACGCAAATGTAGTCTATAGTCTATAGTCGTGGCGGGAGTGGGGCTCGACGCGCCTCCACTCGTAGAACACTCTCACAACACACGTAACACCGACAGAACGAAGGAAAAATGGAGAGGGGACGAGGAAGCGCGTAGCTGTCCACAATGGCGGGCAGAAAACTGGCGCGCAAAGTGGTTTCCCCCACCTCGCGCGCCACGCGCCTCTCCCGCTTACATCGGGCAAGAGAGCGCGTAACATGGCGGCCGCTGCTCGCCACTCGTCGGACCGCGCGTCCAGCTCGTCGTGCGCAGCTCCGCTCTCGAGCAGCTCTCTCTACTTTCTCTCTCTCTTTCTCTCTCTCTTTCTCTCTCTCAGCTGAGCCATTCCGTTACAATATATACTTATAAGACGCATGAATAAGTTTAATAATAAACAGAAAAAAAGACACCATATCAGAGCGATTAATTAAAATTATTAAAGGAATTTAACTATAATCAATATCATTCTTATTTTGTTTTTTAGTCATGTCCGGAATCAGGAAGATTATTTTGTCAGTCATTAGCATCAATCTCATACAATACACTACAGCCCAGTTAGAAAACAGATTTAAAACTATTACCGACAATCCAGGTATCGGGTACTTTCCATTAAAAAATATATACATTAAAAGAGCGCAATCTGTGAATTATGTCAATAAAACTTGATGAGTTTATGTCAATCTCTGAGTACGTGCATCGAACCCTGTACAGAATTTATCAAACTCAGAAGGATCGGGAAGTAAGACATAATATAATGAATAACAGAGTCCATAACATAATAGATCAATACCGTCAATTTAATGAGACCCTGTCTCATTTAGTCGATCATTTTGCAATCGACTTGTCTGAAGGGAGGGTAGAGTCGAATGTACCGTCATCCGACGGCACCGAAAAATATATTTCAATTTTCGAAGAATTAAGGGGACGAAATCAAGATGTCGTTTTTTCTAATTCATCAAACACGATTTTTGCAAGAGACACACAAGTATTAAAGAAAGAGGATTTAAGACGAATCAAGTTAAATTTAACCATTTTACAAAATTTCCAGAATAGAAACCAAACGCAGGACGATATAGATTCCTTGCTTGAACTGTTTATTAATCTGTTGTCAACAGGCATCTGTGAAAATGCAAAAATTATTAATTTATTACTACATAAGAAGTTTTATTTATCAGAAGAAACTATGTGTAGTATGTCCAACGTAGTTGACCGACAATTAGGAAATAACACCTTCATAGCCTATAATAAAATAAATCAACAAGGTGAATCTGAAATTGATATTATAAATCAAATGTTTTACAAAAAGGAATTATTTTTAGAAATGCGCCTACCGTTAGCCGGGAAACAAGAATTCAAAGCTTTAGAAATGATTTCTTTTCCGAATTACCAGAATTTCGATAGGAAAATCGTAGCGTTCATTCAACCGCAAGGTGAAATTTTCGCTGTCTCTACTTTGGACCGCAGACATTTCTTTTTAAGTAAACAAGATTTCGCACAATACAGTAATTATAGAGAATCTGTTATCTACGATAATATAAATTCTGTAAGCACCAGTGAATCATACGAACTGCTGTTGTACATTAACCCACATTATAAATACTTGCAAAAATGTAAAATTCACACAGAAAAGGCTCAAAAATTTTATGTTATTGAAACTAGTGATTCGCACTTTAAATTAATTTCCGTACAGCATAAAAATTTAGATTGTCCTGAGGGTCACTTCTTTTTTTATCATTATATAATGGGAATCTTACAATTACCTTTTGAATGTGAATTAGTAGTCGGGTATCAAAATTATTTCGAAAAAACTAAGTTAATTAACAGCAAAATTATTGTGCCTAAAATATCGGTATCTTTATATAATGTTGTTAAAGGAAAAGAAAATAAGCAATTAGCATCGCTTGTACCAAAAATAGAGCATAACAATTGTTTTAGGGTAAGTACCGGCATGTTTAGAGATATTCTTATTAGTGTTCTAGTCATTATCGTAATCATAACAATTTGTATGTATGTATTAGTATGGCTTTTAAAAAGAGCAAACCAGAAGCAATCTGACTAATGTATCCCGAATCCTAGTCAAAGTACTACGTACACGTCTATGTCACCGAGTAATTCATTTGTACCTTTTAGATTTCCAAATATATCGATTTACAAAGACCCACCGCACCTGAGGCCGGTTACACTCAAATTAAATCCTGTAGTTGTCAAAACTAAAGAAAGTGAGGCAGCACCTTCTACGAGTGCTACCCAAGCCTCTACACAATTGTAGATTATAAGTTATGTTAGGTGGTTTGTAATGAATTATATAGCGTTAAAGTGTGTCCGAGAAAAAAAAAACAAAAAAAGGGAGAAACATTAATATTGTAATCAGAACTTAGTTAAAATCATTTATAAAAACATATTTACTTCTTGTGTAAAGCAAAGGAGATTATTTCCAAATTAGCAGTGAAATTTGTTTAAATTCGAAGTCAGTAATTGAAAATCTGATATACGATGTTTTCGCAGTACGATATTTGTTATAAATGAAACATATAGTGTTGGAAATGATCCCTGGAAGCTAATTTGTGTTTGTGAAAATTAAACTGTTGTCTAGAGTAAAACGTACCGAAAGCTGTAATAAGAGGGAGCCCCGGGGGGCCTAACGGCCCTCCGGCCGTTTACGACCGCCTCTAGCGCTTAAAGATCTGTATCGATGGGAGCATCTATCGAGTACCGATAAGGGGACGTTTTCCCTACCTCTCTTTTTCCTTTTTTCGTCGTTTTCTCTCTCTTTTTTCCGCTTTTCCGAGGTATTCTCGCACTGAGTTCAAAACAAAAGGTCATTTCGATTTTGAGTCTGTCAGCCGATAGACCGATTTTAGTAGTCCGGCAGTAGTCAAAGTTCTATCAACTTTAAGTGTACCATGGAGAATTTCCGGAGGAACGATTTCGTCTTAGAAGCTGAAGAGGAGACAACCAATGAATTTGCGCTGGTTGTGCTCAGATTTTTATTTGTAGCCAGTTACGGAGGGGCAGACTTCGCCTATACGACTATTTTCGGGAGTTATTGTCTTTGTAAAGAACCACTTCCGGTATGGCGAAATTGTAGCCGTTCCTTGAGAATCTACCACCAAGCTCATGGATTAGCGACGCCTTTTTATAGGGCGTTCAAGTGTGAAAATCCGGAACACCGGTGTGAATTGGAAGCCGAAAATCTGCGGTGCGGTGAGTGTAATGGAGTTCCCCTTTAGTTTACGAAGGATTTGTCCGACGAAACTGGGACGCCGAAGAGGAAAGAGAGCTTCCAGCCGACCGCAGGGATAGGATGGTGGAAAGGGTCATCGACGGTGTGTGGGACGAGTATCGCGCCCAGATCATCAGGGACTTCGGAGATTGGATGGTCCCTCAGCCATGGGAGGACCCACTCGATCCGCGGCGAAATAACGCCGCAGAACAAGAAGAGTGGAACGAGCTAATGGAAGATGAAGATTTACCTTGGTTACCGGAGGACGACCGAGATGAAGGGTACGCTTCTAGTGATGAATTAAGCAGTGAGTCCGAAGAGGACTGATAAGTGTAATTAGTAAATGAGTTTGTGTTTTGCGCCGTCCTGCTGCGCTTTTCTTCGGGGGCTGGCGTGTCACGCCTTGCGTAAGGCGAAGACGGGTTAAGTAAGTTTAGTAATTAGGAGTGTGCGTGTGAGTGCAGATTAAATCCTTTCAAGTTTTTCCCTTTTTATCTTCCTTTCCCATTTTCCTTATTTTGAGTGCGTGCGTGAGGTGTGTCCGTTAGATTTAAGTATAGTGAAGTGCCAGCGAGTCGCACCTGGAGCGAGACTGTCACTCCCCCCCGTCAAGTACCGCTTCGCCTCATACCCGCGGCATATTTATTAAATTATTTGGCCGGAAACGAGGCAACACGCGATTACAGTTAATTAGTCCGCGTTAATTAAAGTTACAACATCTAGACGTAACAGTGTTTAGCATTTCAAGTTTCGTCTTCAATTAACTTTTTTAATCATCTTATTTTAAAATTCTTGGCGTATACCTTAGTCGAAGCATTGCGTCAGTATATATATCCAACTGCAACTTCGTTAATTATTTTTAATTTTTATTTCCATGAGACTTTCAGATAATTGCATACATCCGATCATAGAACTCTCAATCTCCTTTGAAGAGTAATAAAAAAAAAACTAAATTCTCCTCAAACCTTCCCAATTTCTTAACTCGAAAAACAGCGCATCTTTACCCACCTAGCTGCAAAAAAACTGTCAATACAGTCGCCGTTTATTCATTTCTTCTCCACAAAACTATTAACAAACGCGTGTAATAAACGAGCGCGTGTAGACATTCGCGCGAGCAGTTGCATAGGTCGTTTTGAACGCTTCGCTTCTTGCAAGTTCGAAGAGATTCCATTCTGTGCGGTTTGCATATCGTAAACCGTCGAGAGGAATAAGGCGTCAAATCGATTGATCTGTCCAAGGACAAGATAATTTGTCGAGCGATTGACAGGGTTTTTCTCTTTTATCATACGATATTTGCATGTGTAAAATTTTTTGCCGAGCTCTCTTTTTCTCTTCTAATGTTGGCTTGTTCGGCTTTCTGGAAAAGTTTTATTTTGATTTTACAACCGGTTTTCTTTTTCGTGCATTAGTAAATGTTTGATATTTTTATATATTTTAAACGTGCAATTATTAAGCCTTTTGAAATCTGTTTAATTCTATTTTTATGCAACGTCTTAACGGTGCATTTTAATTCCACCCATAAACTTTCTATGCGAATCTTTCGAGATCCATTAAAACTTTCTTAATCGGACAGTGAGGAAGTGTTTGTGTCATAATAATATCAATGAAGATGCACTGTGTAGCAACATTCATTCAAGTGCTTAATTAAAAACCACAACAAAAAATAAACGCGCCAAGAATTTGTTGAATTTGAATAGTCAATCAAAATAAAAAAACGTGCATAAAATTGCTTTATTTCGAGTTCGCACAATCAACGGCATAATAAAAAATCTAAATAAGCCGCGATCACTCACACCGAGGAGCATTTACATTCAAGTATAATCTCCCCTGTCATAAAGTAAGACATTCTTGTAACTAAGGGTGCCTCGGATTCGCAGCACACAACGATCTTCGATCCTCCATACGAGAATCAAAATGATAACAAACAAATCAGTCAATTGCGAAACCGCTTCTCTTTACGATCTCCAATTTTTCCTCCTCTAATATGCTTTCAAAATTAATGCTAGGCTTTATATATGCTTTAATTAATGTTAAAACGTTAAAAATAAACAAGATAAATCGGCATACATTTCCCACAGCGTCTCCATAAAAAGCAGCCTATCTGAATCGATAAAAGTAGCGGTTAATGTTTAGTCTCCCACTCGCATTTTTGACGCCGGAGTGCGGATTATTTCGCGCGGCGCGTCGCACGGCTTTCACTGTCATTGGCAATCGCCGCGCCGCGAGTCGGTTAACGGCTCTCGGCACCTTTGCGAGCCTCGCCGAAATCGTTGGATCCGTTTCGCTGCTCGTTTTAACGATTTATTTAAATATCCAGCGCGGATATGTGATGGCGCGTCCAACGCAATTAATTTACGTAATCGACGCCTTAAAATCAGTAACGAGAGCGCAAGGTGTGAGGTTTCGTTTCGTTGATGAAGCCCGAGTTTACGAGGATTGTTGGTCTTTGTTGCGATTGCCTTTGATGATTCTCTGTTTGATTTCAGTTCGAAGGATGATTTAGAGACTCCGTAGGAGATGTTTAGAGGGGGAACGGATTCGCCGAGTTGTGCATGAAAGTAAGAGCTGTTCGTTACTTCATTGGGTACATTAGAATGCATTCGTTATGTTATTAAATGTCAATAAATATTCTGTTAAATATCTCGAAGAAACGTTCGTTAAAAAATCATTCAATTAGGGTACTTTTTTATTTTGGAAAATATTTTATTCAACCTGCAGTAGTTCATTGTTTGGAATTTTCAATAAACGAATTCTTTAATGGAATGTACGATTAAGTAGCGCATTAAAGCGAATTCGAAACACCCGTTTTAAGGGTAGGGTACAATCAAAAATCATCAAAAAACTCAATTTTTTTTACTTTAGAAATGTGTTCTAGAAGTACAAAGAATGTGTTAGAACGTTCATTAGAGTCAAAATAAAAAATTTTCAATGCTTAATTTTTAAATAATAAAACAAAA
>JAWWML010025109.1:0-14991 GCA_035047165.1 Ormyrus rosae
ACGACGTGTGCGCGGGATTCGACGGCTAGCGTAGCCGGTCTCGAACGGAGTGTGTGAGAGAGAGAGAGAACGGAGAAAGGCGTTTACGCGCGGATTCGGCGGCTGGCGTAGCCGGTCCAGGACGAGAGAGTGAGAGAGAGTGAGAAAAGAAAACGCGAGCGGTTTTGTGATTTCGGCGAATTTTCCCGCACTGAAAGGATTCTCGACGAATCCCCTTTTGCGAAAGAAAATTGTGTGAATTGGTGTAACGCGAAAATTGATAAAATTGAATAAAGTGTCGGTGGTTAGGGAAAAATAAATTCTCTTTGTCTTAATTTATTTAACCACGTCACAAGGCAGAACAACAGGGGGCCCAGGACTCAGCTCTGTGGTACGCCGAGGTTAACGGGTAGAGACTGCGATTGACCAAGAGATCTTGTTTTAACAAGTTGCTTTTTACCCCCTAAATAAGAGATAAACCACCTGAGCGCAGCCCTGGACACTCCGACTTCTCGGAGCCTCATAAGTATCTTATAGTAGGATTCTGTCCTTCATTTTCGACATGTTTTAAATAACCCTATTGTTAAGGCAGCTGCTGACGAAAGTTAGATCTACAACTGATCCTGCATTTCCTCTTTTAAAGGTAAAGGTGTTTCCTTGATTAAGAAGAACCAAGTCCAAGAGGGCAAATGCCTCCAGTAGCACTTGTCCTCTTTTATTGGTTCTTTGGCTACCCCATTCTACTGCCCAAGCATTAAAATCTCCGGCTATGCCCCGGGGGGGCATTAGTTCATCGGATGTCCTGCACTATTTTCTATTTGAAATCAGTTAGCGTGGAAAATCTTCGGAATGATACGACTATTTAAAAATAGCGTTAAAATAAAATTTTGATATTTTGAAAAATAACTTAAATAGCAATAAAATACAAACTAATCGATAAAATTCCTTCAAATTTTCAAACAAGTTCTTAATATACGTTTACGACAAAAAATTTTTTCAAAAAATAGTTTTAATTCAAGTATTTACGTCAATTTAACATGTATCTTACAAGGAGAACATATGACATTCGGGTGGTAGATTACACCCAAATTGAGTCATATGTCTCTCCTTAGCCTATCGATCACTTTCTTGAAGTTTTAGAGCCTGACGCTCATCCAGTCCCCAGATATTTTAATTTACCTTTGGATCTGTACTATGAACACACCTACCCTGGACGATCACAGCAAACTCTCTTTTTACACCTTAAATTCATTGTGTATCTGCTTCCTATAATCACAATAAATATACTATAGTTAAAATGCATGATATTTATGCATAATAAGCTTAATTAAGCTGACGGCTGGCGCTGCTCTACAATAAAAAGAGAGAAAAGATAGAAAAACAGATGGTCATTGACAAGAGGTTAGAAGAAAATAATAATTTACCAGACTATCTGAGGATGTTTTCTGTAGTTTTTTCAGTTTTATTATGATACTTTTTAATAGTTTAACTTGCAGATAAATTTCAAATCACTTAAATAGTCATAAAATCGAAACTAATCTATAAAAGTACTTGAAATTTTCAAGCAGGCTCATAAAAACTAAATGACACTTGTGTGCGAATTTTGAAGCGAGTCCACCGTGTCGCTTAAAAGTAGTTACGGGGGAAGTGCATCATAGGTACATAGGTTGTGACACTACAGATTGACACGGGCCAATGTGACTGTCTTTTTCACTCCTTATAAGCACAGGATCCTGGAGAGTCGCATTCAGGACCCAAATTTTGCCCACCCGAAGCACATACATGCCTACCCGATACTAGAAACTAGCTTAAAATTAAGGTAACGTCCACTTGGTAGTCTTCTCTCTTGATCTGGAGAGAGCAGTCCTTGCTGGTGACACTGGTTGAGTAAGCCGGAATACCTGTAAGACACAAGCGAATCAGTGTTTGGCATTAAGCAATGAGTTGTGCAGCTGTAATAAGAAGCTGTTATGCACTACTCCAGCAATCTATAGATCCTACAGCAAATTAACTGCTTATTGAGAGTATCGGACAGATAATTACTCACCAATACAGTTGATCAGCACAGGAGGTGCTCCCACAACATCCGCAGCCCAGCAATGATTGGCCTTCTGAAGAGTAAGAGAGCTTTGGCTTAACATCAGGACATCTGGAAGTGCAAAAGGAATTAATATTTGATTATAATTGGTTATAGAGAGTGTACAATTCAGGCCTAAACAGAGTGTAGCTCTCACACTATTGAGGTCAACATTAGGAAGAGGTTAGGATGGCTGGCGAGGAGGTGCAATACAACTACAGGACGAAGACTACAGTTTAACACGGGCTATTCAGCACTTCAAGGAGAATCTTACAGTTAAACACTAACCTGGCAGAACAGCGAAATTCGGAAGAATGAGGAGAAACAACAGGCAGGAGGTCGTCTTTCAGCAAAATCGTCGGGCTCGAATCTGCAACTGCGCCTTTCTCCAGTTTCGTCGCTGCAGCATCTGTAATCAAAAAGAAAAGAGAAACAAGGTCTCATTAGCTCGCTATTAAGTATTGAATGAAGATTCAAGCTTACCTGGCATCATTGGGAAACTACAGCGACCATCTACGGCTTGGCAACATCATGGCACTTTGGTAATTGAGCGAGTGCGCCATGGCAGACTGAAAGACGAAAGAGCGATTGCAAGCTTGCGATCGTCCCGCCGACACTCTCCGTAGATCAGCGAGTTCGCGCGGTCGCGTTTTGGTTTTGGTTGTTAGCTTCGCGGAAGTCGTGGCCTCGTGGCCTTTGGTTTTTGGTTGGACATTTTATGGGAGTCTCAGGCGAGACAAGTATTTTGTTAGTGGTGCTGGAAGATACGCAGCTTGGCTTTATTCGCCTGGTTTTGGGTGTCACGTTTCGTCGCGGCTGGCGCCCGTAAAAATGATAGTGTAAACTTAGTGGTGAATTGGCTATTTCAATAAAGTTATTTTGGTGTGCTTATAATCAAATAAAGCGTGTTAATTGCTTTTCTGGGCGACTACGGCTCGCTCATACCCACGCGCTCTCCCTGAGCTTCCAATTCCCTCTTTCCTTCTACAGATTTTCTCTTCTACAGATTTCCTTCCCCAAATCTCTTGTGATCGATTGTATTAATCCCGAAAAATCGTGACAACGTATATATGTATATACGTATTACGTATACGTATTACGTATATACATATACGTATACACATCCGGACATTTGTTTAAGAACTACTTTTTTGGACTATACGAACCTAAATATGTGCTTCTAAGTCAAAATATGAAAAACGAAAAAGGTTACCGTTCCAAAGATTCGTCTATGAGAAAGCAAAAGAACTTGCGTCCCAAACTGTAAGGAGCAAACAGCGCCTCGGAGACCGTAGGCACATTTGGAAGGGGGTATAACGGATGATGGATTCGAAGACGCTAGTCGCGCGTAATTAGGATAATCGACACTGGAAGGAGATAGTGTATCGGTAGCCCTGTGGTTGGGGCTCACGCTTCTCGCCCGGGCGGCCTTAATTCGATTCTGATTATCGGCACATATTTTTTCACGCGTGAATTCCGAATCACTGCGTTACATCATATTTATAGAGTAGCTGGAGTAATCGACCATACGCTTAATTATAAGTAGGCCCTCATAAAACACCCTATTACAGTTTAAACGCCCTTTAAACTATTTTAACTGAAATATATATAAATTTACATCGTATTGTAAGTGTTCATTTTTCTTAAATCTCCTTGAACTGTCAATTTTTAAAAATAGAAAATTATGTATTTATTTTTCACTTTTTATTTTTTTCTTGTATTATATTTATGTATTTTTAATTATCGATATAAATTCTGGTTTATATTTTACAGGGAATTTTATGGCATTTCAAATGAATTAGACCCTCGTTGTTTGCTAGTAAGATGTCATGAAGGAAAAAAAAAGAACATATACTTTACTTCACCAGCAATTCGTGATATTGTAATGTGTAATACTGATAAAGTAAAAATGATTAATACTGGCATTAAAACTTTTGTTCGGTGTGATAATAAAAATATGACTTGCGCCTTTCGTTTAGCTCAGGAAGGATTAAGTAGCATTGTTAATTTTATTGGAAATAATCGAAAAATTCAAATTTTAAAGGACGATTTGATTATGCTTTTACAAAATAATGATCACCATACCCCACCTGAAATTACTAAGTTAAGTCAAAGAACTCAAGAGCAGTTAAAAGATTTTGGTAAATTATATTAATTTTCATAATATTATGTTATACTTGTATATCAATTGAAAATTTAATTTAATTTTTTTTTTTTTTTTTTAGCTAAAGGTAGCTGTGTACTTATCTATGAAGAATTAAATAGTGATAATCCTTATCCTTTAAAACTAGAAATAGTCGGATGGAGAGGATTAATGTCCCTAAGAGCTTATATATCAATTCACGATGCAATCCATTACTTGCGTCTCTTGGGAGGTGATTGTTCAATGTATGGTATGTAAACAATCAAAAATATATTTTTCTATTTAAAGCTAATCATTAAAATTACTTTAAAGTATATTTATTTCTTACAGAGAAAAATAAATTTCAAATAAATCGCGATTCATGCAAAACAGAACAAACGGAAGACAAAGAATGTAGCAATATAAATAACACGAAAGATGAAAATCACGATGAAATTGACAGAGCCGAAACGGAAATAAATTAATTTATTGTAATAAATTGTATTTACAAAATATATAGTAATAAAATCTGCATTTACAATTTTAAAAAATAAGGCAAAATAGTTATGTATAAATAATTGTATTTTGTGTTTTAATTTTTTTTTATTCAATGTAGGTTCAAACCGGATATCAAAATCAACATACAAAACAGGCACTTACTGAACCGGTAATATGTGGAAAGATAAAATTAACTAATGATTTTGATTATCCAAATTAAATTAAACAATGGGCCTTAGGAAATTCAACAATAAGTAAAGACATTATGGAAAATATAAGATTATATTTAATAATGTTCTTGCATTTGCTAACTTTGGAGCATTTTTAAAAAAAATTGTTGATACTAGACCATCTATAATCCGCATGTGCGGTCAAATACATTATAATATATAAGCATTGCATCAAAATAGACAATAAGAACAAAGATAATGTAGACGATTATGCAGGGTGTTCCGAAAGGTTTTGTCAGTAAAAATGTGGCAGGTAGAACAGCAAATTCTTATAAAAAAGTCCTGTTCGAAAAGACCGACATCGGATTAGCAAACAAAACAATAACAGGCTATCGCTTATTAGCAACCTCTATTTTCCTTACATTTCGCCTTTTCAAGCAAACGTACGCTCTAATTGACATAATTTTTAATTCAGCATTACTCAAATTCTATGCCGCTGAGAAAAAAACGGTGCAAGACTTCTTTGCTTAGAATTTGTTGTTTTATCTGCTACTTTTTACTGGCAATACCTTTCGGAACACCCTGTTTGTCTAAGACAATAAGGAAGTAAACAAATCGAGAATTGAATATCATAATGAACATCCTATGCAAAATAAATCCATATCCATGCTCATGCTTACAAAATGATGTACGAAGTTGAATAGAAATAAATTATTCGTTGCAAAAAAAAGGAATTGAACCAAAAAATATAAAAATGATACTAATTAAACGAAATGATCAAATAAAATGTCATCGTTATAACATGGCCAGATCAAACGAAGTTGTAGTTGTATTTGTATTTAATGGTGAAGAACCACCATTTGAAAGAGATTTCTACGTTTTTTCAAAATCAGAGGACTTAAGGAGGGTCTTGCATGAAATATAGACTATATTTGCTAATTTTATGTTTTAACTATTTAAGGTTTAATAATCTGACTGGTAATATATGTTAAAGAGGTGTTCCCTACGAACCGAATAAAAATTTAAAAGTTGTAAATATCATTCAACAAATGCAGATATAGTTCATTAAAAAAATAATTGTTTAAAACATAAAAATGTTTTTAGTTTTTTATTCAATTTTAATTTGGAAGGTTTCATTTTCTTTCTTATTCAATTTCTTATTCAATCCTGCTTCAAAAAATGCTCTGTAACTGGTTTATTTTCCAATATTTTGCTATGAAAATTTTTTTAAATGTTCAAATGATGTATTTTAACATGCAAAAGTTTTTAATAAAGTAGCTTAAGCCATATTTTTTAAATAAGTTCTAAAACAAAGTGCTTTTTTGGCCCGTGAGACCGTACTCCCGCCTTAAAAAAATAATCATTTAAAACATGGGAATGTTTTTTGTTTTTCATTCAATCTTAATTGGGAAAGTTTCATTTTCTTCCTTATTAAATTTCAGGAGGAGTTACCAATGCAAAAATTAGGGTATTTTCAAAACCGGTAAAGATATATTCACTTGTTTATAGATTTATTGTTGAATCTTCGATAAATCTATGAAATTCAGCGAGACCTCTTTAACATATATTACCAATCAGATTATTAAACCTTAAATAGTTGAAATATAGAATTAGCAAATGTAGTCTATATTTCGTGCAAGACCCTCGTTAATGTAAATGCCTACAATAAGTAAAGAACTTTACCCTGTGTCATACCCATTAATGTATTCTGTAGGCAGATTGGGATGGATACCGAATATTAAAAGCAAACGTAATTCAAAGAATATATCAACAAGACAATTTTATTCACGTAAATTAAGTATTAGAGACGAACTAAATTCTTATTTAACCCTTTGAAGCACACATTTATCTATTCGCTAATTTTGCTTAAAATTTCTGACTAAAAATTTTTTTTTGGTAAGCCATTTTGGGTCCGCCATTTTGAATTTTGAAAATCTGATCCTAGATTCCCTTTAGAACAAATTTTTATCAAAATCGAACAATAAAAATTTGGAAAATGATGTTTGTTATGTATGCATTTACGTATTCCCCGAGGTCACGCGACGCATGGCGTGGAGCTCTTTGGATGTACGGCAATGTTAGCGTATAGTCGCTCTCCTTGTAATCTTAAAAGGGAATCAAAAGGAATAAAAGCCATCACGCCTATAGTACATTCAAGTGTGATTTCTTTCCCTCCCTGTTTCCTACGCGAAGCTCGGAAACACGACAGTGGCGACGAGGACTGTAAATTCTGTGAAAATTAAAACTTTGAAATAGCCATCGAGTACGTGGTCACGCAAAGTTACTTGCAGATTTGCGCACGGAAATTCAAGATAATTTCATTATAACACTACATTCAGAAAGCTGAAGTTGTCGCCTAGCACAGTGTGCATACAATATTGCATACAATATACGTCACATATCTAAAAAAGTAGCAGTAGGGGCAGATTACGTAACCTCAAAAACGAACGCTTCCTTTACATGGTGAAATGCAGTGTAGTGCGTGCGTACGGTTAACCACGGAATTGAGTACTGTGATTTAAGTGGTGTCACGGTGCGTTTTAAACAATTATTGTTTATTGCCCAACGGACCTAACAAATAAATTATTAGTTTTCAGAACCGGTAGTTGATTGGGCTAATCAACACGAATTTGCATAGGGTTAAGAAATAATTTGAGACACTCGATTAATTTTCAAATTCATATATTTAAACCAATAATCTTAAATAACAAACTCCCGAACATTCACTCACACGATCACCCAAAAATCTCCACGAAACTCCGAAAACTCAAAAACCGACCTTTTATTCCGAAAGCTTAACGGAGACTGCTCGTGGATTTTAAATATTATCAACCACACACCAGACATACACACAAACACACTTCGTAAATATACGTGTGCGCAGATACGTTAAAATCGACATTATTAATATTCATTATTTCGCCGAAATCCAAAATACTGAAATCAAAACAATATGTGACTAGGTCGATAATCCTCGATTGCCGTCCTAATGCGCACCTGTAAACAAACTCGGCCTCCACGAACGCATTTTATAATTTTACTTTAAACATAAGGAGCAGTGTTCAAACCAAACGGTAACGCTGTAAATTGAAAAATTTGATTTTTATATATAAAACGTAGATATTTCTCATGATTTTAACAGGTATCATAAAATATGCATCTTTTAAGTTGTAACGGAGGTACTACTGTACGATAGCAGTAGCTCCGTTACATATATATATATAGATATAGACGCGAAGTTTAGGCGTCGAGGGTTGTGAAGCGACTGAGCCGCGGCGCTCCCCCTCTCCGCGCGCGCCAAGCGTACTAGCCCTGCGCGCGACGCGAAGTACTAGCTTTCCCTTCCTTTCCCTTCTTTTCCCTTTCCTTTCTACCCTCGGATTTGAGGGTATAAAAGGCGGCCTTTCGTGCCGTCTCGGGGAGTTCTCTCGGCGAATTGAGCCGGGCTCTAACCTAGAGGCCGTACACTGTGAATTGAACGGTGCGCACAGTAGAACTCGTACCTAGAGCTCTTCCTCGCGACTAGTACGCGACGCTAGTTAAATTTAATGTAATTTATACGCGTGCGAAAATTTAAACCTTGTTAACCGATTCTGTTTTGTTTTATTTTTGTTTTAGAGTCGAGAAGAACGGCGAGTCAAACACAAATTGTAAATAGTATAGAAATAAATAGCTTAGTTTAATTATTAAATTTTGAGTTGCTTCAATTCTTTGTTACCCTGTCGCGTCCTTTCTTTCCCAATAAATTTTGATTTCTTTATCTCGCGGGGAGGGAGCAAGAGGATTGATCTTGCCGGGAAAAGCTTGTGCAGATATTGACTGCACAAGCCGTTTAGTAAGCCTCGAGAAATTTTGCGTACTGAGCAAAATTTTCTACACTCCAACATACGGGTGTTGACCGTATGTTGGTCGCGGACTTAGCGAACGTTACAAAGTTAATGCTACCTAAACGATCTCCACCTTCTAAGATATTGATCACCGAACGAATATCTTCCATCTTAAAATGTTTTGACTTTACAAAATCATTGAAAATATTTAAATTACTTTTAGTTACCGTCCGGTTTGGACATTAAAGAGTAAGAAGACAAACGTTGATCTCTGGAACTATCAGTCCCTTCAATCACTCCTGTTTTTAACAATTTGTGTGTAGCAGAACTCAAATGATTAATTTCTATTTCAGAAAAATTTCGTAATTTTGGTAGGGCAGTCTACACCTTTTAAGGGTAATTCATAACCCTGAATGATATTTATTATTATTACATGGGGAGGAAAAACATGATTCTTCTTCCGTGTCTACAGTTAAATGGACTTTAAAAAACAGTTGAATAAACTTTTCTGCACAAAGGCTTATATAACTTTTAGAAAAGGAAGAAGCTTACTTTTTTTTAGATGAGTTCAGCTTCTTCTAACAAGACGGTTAATATATCTTCCAAAAACGGAAGATCGTTCTGTTTTTAAAGTAACTAGTCTTTCTATATAAAAAACTTATTATAAAACTGTAAATAATTCCAAATTGCGCATTAAACTTAAATAATTCATTTTAATTTTTTAACCCCTTAAGGGGTTAGGTACACTTAGAAGAGGGAAAAAAATACTTTCTTTGGGAATTTTTTGTAGCGACGGGTTTTATTATTTAATAACAAACTGTTTTTAGAAGAAGTTTTAAAAATTTTTTTAAAGCAAAAATAGCCACAAATGAGGCGACTGTAGCTGATCTCTCAGAGGTTAAAAAAAAAGGTGTTTTGCGGTGTGCAGCAGAACTCAAGACTGGATATCTCAAACAAAAAGCCCTGCGAGGTTTTAATTTGTGAGAAAATGACACATGTTAGAAGAGAAAATTCGTATTTCGAAATTTTTTTCGGCAAAAAATAGCTCATTTTTTGACTAAAAAAAAAAAAAAAAGATCTCAATTACAATGTCGATTATCCACTTACACCAGAATCATGTTGTAAACAAGTGGTTAAAATTTGGTAGCGATCGTTTGAGCCATTCTTCAGATATCGTGCACACCGACTTAGAAAATGTCGTTTCGAAAAAAAAGTTTTGAGTATGATTTATATTGATTTAAAATTTGTTTTCAACTTATATTGAGTCGTCCACTCCAGGATCATAACGGCCACCTTCTTCATCAACGGAAGCCTCGTGGAAAACAATTTGCGTGAAAAGAAATTCTTAGTGTTCCTAATCCCTTAAGAACCAAACGTCCCTATATCCAACATTTTTTTCGCCGACATTTTCTGATATCGAATTAATTATTAAAAAATTTTAAAACCAGAAATTATTACGTAAAATTTCATAAACTTTCGAAATACGTAGTCAGAATTGCAAAAAAAATGCAAATTGAAATTATTATATTCATTTATTTAATGTAACCTGATGGTTACACAGACGGTCAATCAAAACTTGAACAAAAACACATTTATGAATCGTTGGATAGTAAAAGAATCTCTAATGGAATTACTGAGAATGAATTTTTGATACCCGAATCAACGAGGAAGAAGATTTGAAATGTATCTTCTCCAGACATTTTCGAATATTTTTTTTTTAAAAGAATTGAAAAATCATGTCATTGATTGTACAGCTAGTAATGGTTACGACCTTTCTCTTCACAATTTGAATATATTCATAGGAATTATTATAATGTCAATTTTCAACGGCAAAAAGTCTCAAAAAGACTATTGGTGCACTGATTCTTTATTAGCGTGCAATCCCATAGCTAGCGTCATGAGTCGTAAAACATTTTGGACGATCAAATCAACAATAAAAATGTCAAAACCTAGTGATAAAAACCATGCTGATTAAAGTCTGCTCTACTTTCAAAAAATGATTAAGAGGGTTATATACCGAAAAAATTTCAAAAATCAATTTTCTTTTTATTTGATATTTTGATTCTATATTTTATCCAGAACTTAGAAAAAAAATTTTCATGCACAAATTTAAAAAATTTTAAAAGTTACGGCTTAAAATGTGATTTTCTAAAAATAATAATATTTATGTTTACTAAAAAAATCACTGGTAAAATAATTTAATTATTATTTTAACATTGTCAAATATTTTTTTATAATGCTTTATTGATTTTAGATAATTTAATAAAAGAATTTCAATTTTGAAATTTTGAATATAGCGCGCTCATCGCGCTTCAGTCTTGTCGCCGCAGACTGTGTTTTTTGTCAGCTCATCGCTTTTTAGTCCTAATGTTTTTCCTCAAGCGTGCATTGAGGTTATCCATGTTTATTTATTCTTTGAAGCAAATTGTATAATCATTTAATGTCTTCAAAGAGAATACTCCTGGACACTGGTACTATTTCAAAGTAGGTAAATTTTAAAGTTCCATTGTCATTTCAGCAGTATGCCAGTGTTATTTCATATTTTATTTTTTATTATTACGATGTGGGGTTTGGGCCTTACAGACCTGCGGACGCATGGGTATTCCCTTGACGTGTCCCCCCTTTTACTTTACTCCCTATCGCCTTTCAACAGTCTTTTCCCAACAGATTAGGATAGCTGGGGCGTCTTTGACAGTAACATTCATTCTCTTAATATAGGGTCTACCCAGGTGTATCCTCCTATTGTTTGTAAGGGCTGGACAGTGGCATAGTATATGGAGAGTTGATTCCTCTTCCTCACTGCAGAATCGACAGTCTGGGTTGTTTGTCAATCCCATCCTGCTTTTGTGAAGGCGTAGATCTCCGTGTCACGTTAATATTCCTGTTAGGGTCTTTGCCTTTGTTCTATTGAGACTGAAAATTATTTTTTCTTTTTGTTGTTTCTTTTTCTTTCAGGAGAGATGAAGCATTTGGATTGCCTGCAGCCCTCCGGTGTTTCCCAGTCCCTCACCAGTTCCTTATCAACCCATTCAGTCAAAATTTCCCTTATGAATTTTTTGCTGATTGGGACCGGTGGTCCTGGGCCAATTAGGCCCATTCTTGAACCTATTTTTGCAAGTTCATCTGCGATCAGATTAGCTTTGATGCCGTTGTGACAAGGTATCCAGTGCAGAGTGACTCTTGTCTTCTCCGCCAGGCTGTTTAGGATGTTGTGACCCTCCCAAACGAGCTTTGCTCTGGTGGTTGGTCTGCTTAGCGCCTGAAGGATGCTTCTACTGTCAGAGCAGATATTTCTTTTCTATTCAGATTTGTCTTCCAGTATTTGGTATGCACAGTGGATGATTCCCAATAGCTCCACCTGGAAGATGTTTGTATAGCGGCCTAGGGGAATTATTTTCCTTTTTCCCTCTTTCTGCAATAAATTCCCGCGCCGGCCTTTCTCTTATTTACCGAACCGTCTGTGAACCAGAGGTCTCCGTTGCTGGGTGGCTCGGCCCGTTTCCCAGTCCTCTTTTTGAGTCAGACTGATTTCTTATCAAAGAGGTGGCATGCAGTCTGAATTGACCGCCAGAGCGAACTTTCCCTCTAATTCCTTGGGCGGTTTAAGAGGGGGTCCGCCCTTCGCCCCTTCCCCGACGTTTCTGACCCTGTGAAGGGCTTTCGCAGCTTCGACTTTCAGGGTGATATGGAGGGGCTCAATACCTCTTAGCAGCCCCAGCGCCGCGATCGGTGTGGACCTGCCCGCGCCGGTTATGCTTCTCACAAGGAGAAGCTACTTGCTGTACCCCACTGATTTCGATCATTTTGATGTATGCTGTGTGACAGTACAGATTGGCACGGGCCAATCTGACTCTCTTTTCGACTCCTTATAAGCACAGGACCCCGGAGAGTCGCATCCGGGACCCGAGACTTACCCACCCGAAGTACGCACCGTCCCACTCGACAATTGATAAAACCGGCACACAAAAACTAAAAAGTTGCCTGATGTCGAGACCGCATTATAGTATCTTTATGTTTTTTTTGGGTTGCTTAATCCGAATCCGTGGTCAATTTGACCCCATCACGTTAGGATCAAAGTTATTTCAAGGTCAAATTGAACATAAACCTTGTTAGAAGAAAAAACACCATTTTTATACGTTTTTTGGGCCGCTGAATCCGAATCTGGGATTTGTTTGACCTCATCGCATCAGGATCAAGGGCATTTAAAGATAAAATATGGAAAAAACCGTTAAAACCGAGAAAACCACCACACTTATACGTTTTCTTGGTCGTTGAATACGACTCTGGGGTTTATTTGACCTCATCATGTCGGGATCAAGGACATTTCAATGTCAAATTGGGAAAAAACCATTTGGGCTAAGAGAATCAGTCGACCTAGTAGTTTTTAAAGCCGCAGAATTTTTATTCAGGACTCGTTTGCCACCATAAGGTCGATGTCATTTCGATATAAATTAAACAAGATCCATTTAATTGGAGAAAAGAACCGAGCGTATAAAGTTTTGAGGTCGCTACATTCAAATGCAAAAACTATTTGTTCCTGCTATTTCAAAGTTTTGGTGTAATTTCATAATATTACATTCAATTTGTGTTGTATTAAACTTTTATGGCTCTAGAGTTCTTCCTATTAAATCCTGCATCTTCATAACCCTTTAACCCTATTATTCTGCAATCCCATAACCTCATAACTCTATTAGTCAATAGCCTTATATATCCCTGAGTATAGTAACTGTCCTATTGTGGGTTCCCTTTCTTACTTTATTGTCTCGCCTGTGTCTGCATCCAGGGCACCTCCCCGTGGTGACGGATTTCTAGCTTATGTCACATTTTTGTCGGCTTATTCTAAACATATAGGCCCAACGATAAAACATCGGTAACTCAGAATATCAAATTAGATATAAACATGAGCTAATAATGACGAAGAAAAATTTTGTTCGAAATACAAATTTCGGCGTTTTCCGCTTTTTTCAGCTATTTATTTCCGATTTATGGAAAAAATGTGGGTAATTGAATCAAAAGCCATCATTTCCAGTGGTTCCCCTATGAAAAAATCTTTTCTGCAGGATTTCGTCATTCAGTTCTTGTAGGATTTCTGCAAGAAATCAAATTTCTGCAAGAATCCTGCAGGAATTTCTTGCAGGAATCCTGCTTGAAGTTCTTGGAAGAATTTGCGCGAATTTCTTGCAAGAATCCTGCGGGAATCTTGCAGGGATTTTACTGCTTGCGAAATTCTCAGGATTCCTACAAGAATTTGGCTCCTTACAGAAACATTTTTTCGTAAGGGTTTTTACGTATCAAATGCTGTCTATTCAACTTGGCCCTAAAATGACCTTCACACAGACGTGAAGGTCACTTGATGACGACGACTGCGGGCTCGCTTTCTCACTATGACCAGCCACCGATTCCGGGGATCCGAATTCCTGCATCGTAAAGGTCACCTATATGTGCCTGCCATGGAGTCCGTTGACCGCCGCCACAATGTGGTGGTTTTCTCGGTTCGAACGGTTTTTTCCCTATTTGACCTTCAAATGCCCTTGACCCTGATGCGATGAGGTCAAACAAATCCCAGATTCTGATTCAGCGACCCAAAAAAGTATAAAAATGGTGTTTTTTCTGCTAAAAAGGTTTATGTTCAATTTGACCTTGAAATGACCTTCACCCTGACGCGATGGTGTCAAACTGACCCCGGATTCGGATTCAGCGACCTAAAATACATAAAGATACTATAATCCGAGCATGAGATCAGATAACTTTTTATTTTTTGTGTGCCGGTGTAATTAAAAAGAATAAAAAGGCGGGGGGGAGGAGGGGTATCTGGACAGTACCCGATGGAAGTACCTACAGGAAGAAGGGGCATGAGTAACAGGTTAAGGAAAACTACAGATTACTACAATACACTACAGAAGAAAACTACAAAGAAACGGATTATATAGATCCTCATTTACTAATAGCTTGTTGTCGAAGCTCCTTGTAGTGGTACTCGTATCACATCAAATCCTCAGCACAGCAGCTCCAAGAGGAAGAATTACTCGTCCTTTTCATAATAAGTAATCTACATTCTGTTTCATTGAAAAATATTGATTTTTAGCCAAGATATTCGTATTGAAAAGTACTATAAATACACTCGGGCGACTACGCACTCGAATTTCTAGCTTAATATATAGACTAGCTTAAAAAGGTTCATTCAACCCCTCAAATTACATATAAATACAATATATATATACACACACACACACATATATATATATATATATATATATATACTAGGGGGGGTACCCCCCCTGCTCGCTCCGCTCGTCAACCCCCCAAGTTTGGGTATAG